>SZWC01003800.1:23089-53091 GCA_023375785.1 Penium margaritaceum
TCCCTCTCTCTCTCTCTCTCTCTCTCTCTCTCTCTCTCTCTCTCTCTCTCTCTCTCTCTCTCTCTCTCTCTCTCTCTCTCTCTCCTCTTGGGAGGCGGAACTCTACGCCGGCATCATGGAAGCACAGGAGGCCACCTGGCTCTGCACCCTACTGTTCGAGCTTGGCCATCCTCAGCCTCAGTCCTGCTTGTGGTGCGACAACGCCAGCAGCATCGCTCTCACCAAGGATCCGGTGTTCCACGCTCGTACCAATCACATCGAGCTTCGGTACTTCTACATCCGCGAGCAAGTGCCGGCTGGTCACCTGGACGTCCGCCACGTGCCCGCTGTGGCCAACTTGACGGACATCTTCACCAAGGCCCTCTCCCACAAAGACCACCACCTCCTCCTTCCCCTCCTTGGCCTTCGCCCTCCTCGGCTTTGAGGGGTGTCAAGTGAGCACCAAGATTCTCAGGGGTGCGTGAAAGAAATCTGAATCTCTTGCTTCTCACCTTGATTCTTGTGACTCACCTCGAAGGTTCAAATCCCCCCATGAGCATGATTCCCCAGCCCAGCTCACCATTTGGCCCCTCACAAGGCGACCCCGCCTGTTTGCCCCCTCTTGTGCTACCCCATCCATTTGCCCCCAAACCTACTCCATGCATTATCCCATGTAGGGATTGCCCCACCTCGTCCCTCTTCCCAAGCAGGCTACACCACTACTTTACCTTGCATTATTCTTCCCCCAAAATCTGGGCAACCTCACCTTCCCATCACGTCACCTCACCACCACCTCATCTTCCCACCACCTCACCTTCCCACCACATGACCTTTCCACCACCTCACTTCCCCACCTCACCTTTCCATCACCTCACCTCCCCATCTCACCTTCCCACCACCTCATCTCCCCACATCACCTCCACACCTCACCTCCTCCCCACCTCACCTTATCACCACCTAACCTCCTCACCACCTCACCCCACTTGCTGTTTAGCTTCCTGTTTTACTACTTAGGTGAAAAGCTGTCATAAATCTCACTGATTGCACTCAATCTAACTCATTCTTTGTGTTCTCATTCTTGAGAGATGAGCTAGATGACGAAAAGGAGGGAGAGAGAGGTGGAGGGGGCATGCCGGACCGCGATGGCGAAGAGGGTGCAGGCGACAAGGTCACAGTGGGAGGGACTACATGCGGGATGGGGCAAACTTCCCCCCCACTCAAAAGGCGGCCAAGATCGCAAAGAAAGACTGACTAAAACACATTAAGGGATTAAATGCCGCGCTGGCGGAATGGGCCCCAGAAGTGCCAAGTCTTCGACTAAGACAAGACACCTAAGAACGGACACAGGTGACCCAGTGGGGAGCGTTTGCCATCATGCACGTCATTAGGCAACCAGACAGAGACAATGCAGCCCCAGACGCAAGCAAGCCGAATGTCGGCAAGAGCCCCGGACCAACGTTCAACAGGGGTGACATAGCGCGGAAGGGTTCCATGTGGAACGCGATTCCAGACCCAAGTCATGTAGCTCATTGCTTTGAAGGCAAAAGAGTGGAGGAAGACCGGACTCAGACAAGAGAGTCTGGACACTGGTAGTGAGGATACGTTCCAGCGTTTGGAGACTCCATTTTATTGGGGTGTGAAGGGAGCAAAATTCTCCAGACACACCCCTTGGATGCAAGAAAACGGGCGGTAGGTCCACGAAACGTATTGCCGCAATCACTACAAAAGATACGCAGTGAGCACTGGCAAGGGCGTTCAGCCTGAGCAAGCCAAGTTTCCACGATAGGACAAACGTCACTCTTGTGCTGAAGAGCAAAGACTCAACGAAAATGAGAAAAATCGTTCGTGAGGCACACGACGTATCGACCAACATCACCAAGGAGATTATGGGGGAGGGACCCATGACATCGGCATGCACACGATCAAGAGGGAAACAAGAGTGGGATTCAGACTCGGAGAATGGAGAGCAATGCATCTTGCCCTAAACACACTCAAGGCAGCCAGAGGGACAGGGAGTAGGGAAAGTAGAAGGGGAAAGGCCCAAAGTAGGCTTGAGGCACAGCATGCTAGAGATAGCGTCAGTGTAAACATGCGCAAGACAGAGGTACAATAGACGGACAAGAGAAGGAGAGAGAGAGGGGGCCACATGAGCAAGTGTTGTGCCAAATGATGCGGAAAGGGGGAAAGAGGAGAGCGATGTACAGTTTATAAAACTTCACACCACACAAGACAACACAACTAGAGGGACATCGACGCACCGTGCCAACACCTTGACTAGCAAAGAAGTCCATGTGTTGATCGTTAAGGGAGGACACTGATAGCACATTGAGCTCCAAAGAAGGGACATACAGCATGCCAGGAAGGTAGACAGTGCCACTGTGACCAACAAAATGAACGATGCCAACATCTTGGTCAGGGAGTAACTCCCAGACCAAGTGCGGACAAGGCGGACAGCACCAGCGGGGCCGAGGGAGAAAAAACAAGGAAGGTAAAGAAACCATGTGGTAGATGGATCTTGAATCAAGAATCGAGAAGCCACCCAATGCACGATCAAGGAAAAGGATGCTGCACGTCGCCACGGTGCCAACAGGAGAGGATGCATAAGAAGTTAGACAACACGGGAGGAGGATTGACTACCAATGCTCAATCCACGGAATGGAGGGAGGAAACAATCCATGCACATGACCCGGGTGTGGACCACAAAGAACAGTGTGTGCCTAACATGTAGGACCACTGGCCAACGGAGCAACACCCTCACCTCTCTGATCGCGAAAGTGATGACGTTGAAGCAGAGACAACTCCAAGTGACACTCGCCGTCACCCGCAAACGACGTCATAGAGGCCGGAGTTACAGCGCTGGAGGGAGGAGGGAACCACGCCTGGGTGGTGTAGACGGACGAGGGTGGAGCCACGTAGGGTGGAGCACCATAAAGGGGCAGCTAGTCCCAAACCTAGACCAATGGAGGGCGGGAGGGAATCTGTAACGATCCGTAGCTCTAGTTCCTGCTCAATGTCGTCGGAGTTTGCGGAATGGCAATCTCAGTCTGTGTGAAGGATTTTCCCCCTTGTAGTACTGAGGAGCAATTTTCATCAATAACCCTGAGCAGGAAGACTTAAATGTTTCAAGTCTCCTGAGGCAGATTTCTGTTTTATACCTCATCTCGTTGTTCTTGAAGTTGTGAGTTCACACGAGTTTCAACGAGAAATCTGTCAAAGTCGTGCTGATTTGCGACTTCAATGTTTTTTTATGCGACGATGCAAAATCGTCGTGTGCGAGGCACGCTGGAGGATTTTGTGCCCAGTTTTGTGCCAGTCACTCGCCCTCTCTCTTGCTTACTCCCTCTCCTTGTCCGTCTTGCCTCAACCGGCAATGAGGAGGTACGAGGGAGAGGGTGCGGGGCCACCAGCCTCGCTCCTGAGGCCTGGTGGCCCCTCGGCCACCAATTGAGCCCCCAACTCTATTGGCGGCTAGGGCTAGCCAGCGGGTGGTCGGCCGGTCACCTAACTGGTGGTTGGCCATCCAGCCGGCCGGGTGCCAGCTGGCCGGTGGCCAGCACGTGGCTGGCCACCAGCCAGCCCTCGCTTGTCGCGAGGGCAGGGAGGGCCACACCGGCCCTCCCGCTATATTCCTCCCCACTTGTTAAGAACCGTCCCGGTTCATGAATAACACATAGGAGTATCATGTAGTGAAGCCTTGACATTGTAAAAGAAGATTTGACTTTCTCCAATCACTAGCTAAGACACAAATACGTGCAAGGCACTTGGACCTAAGCTACAGCTTGTCAGTGTGCACGGCTAGCGGCCTTCCCTCTTCAGGCTGGAGGATCCGTGCGACAACCATGTTGGGTTTCCTCAACCTCCTATGGTCTTTGTCCATGAATTCCGTCCTTTGGAAGTGATGTTCACTTTTTTTCCACGTTCAGGTGGTACCTCTTGACACGCGTCAATATGTGCAGGCTACAAGCTTGCTCTAGTACTCGTTGACCACCCCTTGTGGGCAATCAAGATTTGGGCTCCCATGAGTTATGTTCAGGCCCACAACCGGCCCAATGAATGAGGTATTCATTAAGATGCATGACCGGAGTGTACGATCTCGGTGCTGGAATAGGCAAAGGACCTCGTATTGGCCGTCGGTAGCAAAGACTGCTGGCGGTGGCTAGGGGCCTTGTGTCCACCAGCCTTCTTGGCTGGAAGGTTTACGGGCTGCTTGCCTTTGGCCCTTCCTCGCTGTCTCATTGAACCACCAGCCCCTGCAGTGCACATTTCATGATCTTGCTGTGTATGTACGTTTAGCCGTGCGTTAGAGTAGTGTTGCCGGTTCGCCAAATACAGTTCACTCATGTAGTCATGCAAAACCCTCCAGCTTGTCCAAGCTTTGCCAATTTTCTTCATGGTGGTCTTGTCCTTCACCTTCTCGCTGGCCAAATAATCGTGCAAGTACTCCAGCATAAAAAGGGTACGTAAAGGTCGGAGTCCCATCGTCCTCGGTGAAGCTTTTGGCTTCATCCACAAGTGTGGTGAGCTTGCTCACGTAGGCTTCAAGCGAGCTACCCAGCTGCATGAAGACTTTTATCTTGTGGAAACCGTATTGTGCCTCCTCATGCAGGGTATATTTCTTATGCATGATGGCACAGAAGGCCTCCCAAGGTATTGGCTGCCACTCAAGGTGTGGCGCTGCGCATCCCACTCCTCAATCATATACTTGAAGAGCTTGTCCTCAAGTCGCATCATGGCGAGGTCGTCCCATTGACAGAGTGGCACCTTGGGGACACATAGGACATGCTCCATATGATTCAACCTGTCGTTCAGCTTCACGTCCTTCCAAAACATCTCCACACTGTGGAGGAAGGAAATATTCATGATCTGTCCCAAAGTCATCAAGGTAGGCAAATCGTCGCTACCACAGTCGGTGGCATCAACACCCGCGGCCCATTGCGGTTGCTACTGCATCTGCACCTGGAATTGTAAAGCAAGAAAAAGATCACAAACTATAAGAAAAAGGTGAGGAGGATGGGGGTCAACTCTAACCAGGATTTAGCATCCCCCACATGCTCTTTCCTCCCTATTCTTGTACCTCTTCTTCTTGTATCTTGGTCTTCCTTGGCCTCTTCTTGCATTCTCTTGATGCACATTGCGCCTCCTTGGAGGCGCTCTCCTTGTGCTCCACCGCAATTGGGCGGCCTCCAAAAATTCTCAAAGTTCCGCCTTCCTCTTTTTTCTTTTTTGCTCAGACGGTGAGAGTCCCTTGTTTTGGACAAAGGCAAAGCCATAAACTTTTGTTGAAGAGGAGAAGAGGAAACCTTGCAAAAGAGGGCAAAATGGTGGTTTTGGGGGTGGGAACTCCCCACCCTGTCCAAGAAAAATCCACCTAGCCCCCTGGTGAGTGGACGTAGCCTAGAGGAGGTAGCTGAAAGAGCCCAACGTAATTCAATGTGCTTGAAATGGTTAAGTTTTAAGCATGTACCCCTCTCTGGCATTTTTTCTATTGTTGTAGCTGCTTGCGGCATTTTGTATCTCTTGTAGCTGCCAAAATAATTCAAACAACAGTATCCTTTAAGAATGTCTCTTGGTGCCACTAGCATTAGAGTTGAGGACAATTTCCTTGATTAATTCTGGGATTGACCGCGTTGGTCATGGATTTGCCACCATACGGTGGTAAAGAGCTCCGATTGAGCTCTTGAATACTTCTAGTTTTGTAAAACATTAAAAAATCCTGCTTTTTCTGTAGTTAGAAAATAAAAGAAGGAAAATTGATCAGTTTCCCAACAGACCATGAGGTGTCGTTCTCAAAGGAATAAGTTTTTCCATGCAATGAAATGCAAGAAATGGAACATACTTCAACTCGACCAATTGCATATCCACGTGGGTGCCGATTGCACCAAGGATACTAGGAGAGTCATTTGTGCTTGGATTTTCACAGAAGGAGAATGTGACTACCAATCACACTCAACACACGGGTGATGGTGCAAAGTCCTGCATGAGGGTCGATCGCACAAACTTGACAAGTGTCGGTTGCACTTGGAACATGACCAACATGGGAGATGCAATTCTAGCATTGACGTGAGTGCTGAACGCGTAGTTAACATGAGTGTTGAATGTATTGGTAACGAGTGCAAAGGTTAAATGGTTGACACAAGTGGCAAATACACTTTTGTCATAAACGCCGATTGCACGATGGACAAAAGCTATGGGTTCCTACAAAACCCAGTTGGCGGAGCACCGTTTCCAAAGCATGCATGGCTTGCATGATCTGAGGAGGTCAGCTGGCACGACCAAGTGCCAGAGACAACCCACTTTTCAATGAAGCATAGTATGTGATTCATGCCATTGTACTTTAACCACATGAAACTAGGTTTATAGCACGCGTTGAGAACGTGCACAACATGTACATAAACCTTATCCACTAACTATTAGTGCGTTGATTACGACACCAAGTTATGGGTAAGTTACACAGACGAATGATCACAAAATGTTTGTGACATTTGATCAAGCTGATGATATCAGCCAATGTTTTGAACAAGAATGGCAAAACCATTTCACCAAAAAAGTGGTCTGGTGGGTGCAGGAAGTGTTCTACAACAGTCGCACGTCCCATTGCGCTTCACTGTTAAAAGGAAAATGTGATCATTTGATGACCAAGCCTCTGTCATGACTATGTCATGAGATGTTGGTCAGACCTGGTGTGTTGGCACACCAGCTACAATCCTAGAGAACTCACATCATGCTACATGTACACAGTGTGTACTAGATGTATCATACCTTTTGAAAGTTCTGAGCATCATCAATCATGACAGATGAAAACATAGGTCCGTGATTGAAGGTGTCAAGGATAATACCCTTAAGGAAATACTCAATGGCGAAACAATTGACATCCTATCACTTGGTGAGTGATGGATACAAATTATGATACCCAAATGGTGTACTAACAACCCTTTTCAAAAGACAAGGATGAATGTCAATGGGGGTTGTAAATGCAGATAGGGACGAAGAATCTTTCATGGGTCCTCAACCATTCAAGACATCGTAGTGCGGTAGTTGAAGACCGCAAGAGTCACTTCTGGCATATGACAAGATTGTTTGAATGTTGAAAGTGAACAAATTTGATGGCGACACTTTCAGTCTATCATCAGTGGGCGAGTAAAAACTTCATGGACATTGACATACAAAAGATCGTGAACTGATGTCGGTGACATGAGTTCATCCATCGTTCAAAGAGAATTCATTTAAGAGATTATGAGCCATGCTCATTTTCTACTAATGGGACTCCAGAGTACTATGAAAATCTCATAGATGTCTTCAATCCAACTAGGACATAGTTGGGAGCACATCAAGGTCTAGGTTTTACGTCTAGAGCTTATGACCGTGGAGATGACCAATAAGCCAATAGATTCATGAAAACAAGGTATTAGTATCCACATCTCCGTGATCCGACCGACCACATAACGAGTTGTCATTTTGAAGAAGCCTCAAACTTGAGGGTATTGTTACATGGTAGACTGGTCGTGTACGTCCCGCCTCTTCAAACATCGTGTAGATGGATTCTGATCATGCCAAAAATATGGTATGGTACCTTGTATGCGATATCAATGTCCAACATTTGTTTTTTTGGAACAAAATCAATCTCCGATTGAGATCTTAATGACTGTGGTGTGGTCAAATCATGCTTTGTGGACCCGAAGGGTCATGGTGAATCGATTGAAGTCTCTTGGTTTTGGGGATGATTCAATTGATGTACATTGTCGAATGCAAGTACACCATGTTTTTTAACATTGCTGCGTTGGTATCCACAATGATGGTGGTTTTTCAGATGTATTCAATGAGGGCGATATCGTCTACAGGTGCCTCGGATAAGGCATGTGAAATATACTCTATTGAGTAAAAGTACCAAATGTGCACAAAAGGAGACATTGAAGCAATGAAAAGTTTTGCAACTTGACAAACACGATCCATTCCCAAATGGAATCCTTGGACACGATTACATAAACACAAAAGATTAAGGAACTAGTTGTTCTAGGATCACCGGATGTGATTCGGAAGTGTTCAATCACAATAACATGGAATTGACACCGAAAAGGTGTTCTTCCAACTTGTACCGCAAGGATTGTGATCATTGTACACCCGTTTGGTGAATACCATACAATGAATAATTTGTTCCTAGATGAAATCCACCGTCATTGAGATCGGTTATATCAGGTAACCTAGTTCAAAGCAATGTGTTTTGACAGGGACGTGAGCTGTAGCCTACGGTACCCATTTCATACAGAAATGAGGATATGATGGTTGAAACAAAGCTCATCTAGGTCAGAGATTTGTCATGCCTAATGATAGATGTTGACGACAATTGTGAATGCCAGAAGACCAATGCCACCTTCTTCAACGATGGGTGCAATACTTGAAAGAAAAGAAAAAGTGTGCTCAACAACCATGTCTTAGGACCTTGGTGCCTCCCAACCCTACGATAAAGCTGGCATGCAAGTTACATGGGCTTGGTGGAACTTGGTTGATTATAGCCAAACAACCCACAGGTGCTGAATGAGGCCTGGTAGACCTACGCGTGGTCATGAACACGTGGTTGTAAACCAAGAGGATTGATGTCTGGATCTTGGATTAAACGTACTCACAATGTTGCAGGGAGGTACCACCTCGACAATAACCCCTTTGAAGAGATCACATCAAAATGAGATGTGAAGTGTTGTGTGGACCTGTGCTATTTTTGTAGGGATGTCTGGTTAATTGGTCGCAAGGAAGCTCCTTGAAAAAGGGGAGGAGACGTCACCACAACAGCTTGGTGAACACGTACCTCACGGAATGTGGGAAAATTAGCCGTATATACCCTCTTCCAAACTTGCAAGACATTGTTGACAATGTATGTATAAATAGGTATCGACTATGCCACTGATACACACGTGTGAGCAGTCTTCGGTGAAGGGCTCACCATTACTTGTTAAGAAAGTACGAAGATTGTACGTACCTCATCTTGCTAAAATCTAAGGAATCACACAATCAGCACTGGATGTTGTACGCAAGTGACCATTATCACAAAAACCACAAGTGTGTGGTTGATTGTGTGTGAACGTCATGTAATCATGTTGCTGATAAAAAAACTTCATACATGTGGATCTTCTTTGTTCTTCTTGTTGCATGATTTGTACCATGAAGTACATAAAGATCAAACCTTCGCGAGAAAAGATGAACCGGAATGGTTCAAAGCAAGAGGGGAGGAATATCTCATACGAGCCATTATGAAATCTAATTGTAGTTCCCGGGCTTTTGGCACTCAAGACCGGTGTCTCGAGGAGGCAATGTCCAAAACATAATCTTGGTCTAGTGTCTGGTTTGACTCTAGCCTGGATTTGGTCCATAGGAAGGATTTGAAGCAAAGAGGAGTGCCGCAATGGGAGATCCATCATGTCACTCCTCCTCAACTCTTAGAAGGTGCTAGGGTTCTTTTTCCACATGGCGTTACCACGTAGAACAATAAGGATAAACATGCATCTTTACAAAAATGACCTATGAAGACTACGTCCATTTGTGGCGGAGTTTGTCTCAGCCAAAATGGCTGAGGCGACCATTCGCTCCTTCTCCTGAAACAACTATCCCGAGGGCCTAAATTTTAGTTCTACACATAATTGCAAAACAGCCTACAGTTGTTACATTGGCATCAGAGCCAGAGCTTCTGCACATAAAAAAAATATGTGGGTATCGAAAACAATCGGACGTCAAATCTGGACATCGGCGGGCAGCGTTAGCCTTCGATGCAGTTTACAGTGAAAACACAATGTCTAGAACAGTTTGTCCAAATGCCACCTAATCGGCGGAGAGAGAAAGATGGCCAAGAGGTGGGAGAGGGAGCTCCCAAAAGCATGGAGTTGAGAGCCAAGAGTTATAGCTCCATAAAGCTGACTGGGGAAAAAAAAGGGGGTTTGCAACAGGACGGCCCCCACGTACCCGACAAGCCCACTGAGTGAGTAAATGAGCACCCGTAAGCCCAACAGGCCGAGCGAGGTGCCGTCGCTCCAGGGGTTGGAGAGGAGGGGTCTCCTCTCCCCCTTGCCAAGGGGGAGGGGACGTCCCTGCCCCTCTCGTCCATAGAACTAAAGGGGAGGAGTGGGACGGAACCCCTCCCTTCCCCCTTTAGCGTAGTGCAAACAGCACCAAGGGGGAAAAGAGAGACGGAAGTCCCTCCCGCCCCCTCCCACAGCACAAATGGAACCAAAGGGGAGGAGAGGGAGAGATTCCTCCTCCCTCCCTCCATGGCGCCGACGACGCCAAAGTAGAGGACAGGGACGGGAGTTCCAACACCCCTCCTCCATGGCCCCAACTGTGCCAAAGGGGGCGGGTGAGGGGAGAGTCTCCTCCCCCCTTCATCTATGGTGCCGAAAGTGCCAATGGGGACAGGTGAGGAAAGATTCCTCCCTCTCCTTGTCCATGGAACCGACATAGTCAAGGAGGGACGGGTAAGGGGAGAGTCTCACCCCCCTCCTTGTCCATGGCACGGAAGGCACAGAAGGGAAGGAGAGGGGGCGGATTTTCCCCACTCCCCTCCTTTTCCATGATGCCAACGGTACCAAGGGGGAGGAGAGGGGGCATCTCCCCCCTCCTCCCGTGCACATGGGCTGACGGCCCTAGCGGAAGGAGAGGGGGCATTATCCCCCTCACCTCTCCCTCCCCTCACGCAGGTCGACGGCCCAAGGGGGAGGAGAAGAGGACGTTCTCCTCCTCCCCCCCTCCACATGGGCAATGAAAGCCATAGGGGAAAGACAGGGGGTGTTCTCCCCCTCATCTCACCCTTTCTTCTCTCACAAGGGGCCACGGTCCAAGGAAGGAGGAAAGTCAAACGCATTAGATGTACAGTGCGGTGTCCACTACGGTGCATGCACAGTTGGCGCAATTGGTAGTGGCGAGGGTTTGATGCGAGAGGAAAAAGGTGTAACCTCTGCAAGGACTCGCAAATTTTAGTTCCCAAAGAGCCCCATATTGGGACCCGGTTGGTTCCACAAAAATTGGGTTTAGGTCCTCCATTTGGTATATGTTTAGGATGCTGTTGAAGCCAGGTTGAAGCTCAAGTCAAACTCCAAAAAAATCAAACGATAAAGTCCATGAGAAGGGCTGTTGGTGCCACTAGCACTAGAGGTGAGGACTATTTCCTTGATTTAGCCCGAGATTGACCATGTCGGTCACGGGTTTGCCACCGTACAATAGAAAAAAACTCCAACTGAGCTCTAGAATATTTCTGATTTTATCAAATATTCTAGAAATACACTTCTCTGTAAATGGAAAACAAAAAAGGAGCTGAGTGGTATAAAGTCTGACTTACTGCCAAAGGGTTCTCAAAAACACCTTTGGTGGACTTTGATGAGATACTTGCCTAGTTTCCGGCTATACAACTATCCAAACCCTTCTTAGCCTGGTGTCCCAACACAACTGAGAGTTGGAAGAAATGGATACCATTAATTCCGTTTTACACTTGACGAGGAAATGTAAATGATCTAACCGCCTGGGTTTACCGATGGAACCAATAAATTGTGGCGACTATGTTAGGCCCAATATAGGCTCAGGCAACTGCTATGATGTTAAAACTAGGAGATCATCTCCACACTTGAGAAGGTGGATTACGCGAAATCACTGTTGATCATGTCTTGCTTTACAGTGCACCCTCTACCTCTATACTATCCATTCTTGACCATATTGATGATCTGATCAATTCATCTCCTAGCCTCATAACCATTCAGTGTGTGACTGCCCTCTTGCAGTCAACGTACAAGATGAAGCCTTGGTCTAGCCGGGGTCTTCTTGGGCATGGATCCTGAGCGTGATTGCTCACGTTGAATACTTCATGTTCACCAGGCTGCATATGCTTGCTTCCCAAGAGAGATCCTTGCATCTCTGCTCTTTGCTGTTCCTACTGCCTCCATTCCTGTGACCTCAATAGGCCTGACAATGCTGAAGTCATTGGATGCTTCCAAACTAGGAGAGGAGGTGGATGTTACAGACTCTCTACTTGTCATTGATTCACTGATGCACCTTGCTACCACCACTCATATGGATTTGGCTTTTTCTGTCAAATGTTTTCCCAGTTCCCCCAGTGTCTCACAGATCATCTTCTTGAGGAGGCACATTGTGTAGTGCAATACACACTGTCCACTACGCGTACGTGGATGCACTTCAGATGCACAAAGTAGGATAGGCTTTACCTTCTTGATTGGAGAGTCATCAGTCTCTTGGAGAAGTGTGATTAGGGTTGCGTTGCATAAAGCTCAAGTGAAGCTGAGTACGTTGCACTTGGGTTAGGTATGTGCAAAGCTTTCTAGCCGAATCGCCTAGTTCGACAACTATGTTTCGCCTATTCACTGCATCACCCTGTATTCTGAAAACCAAGACTGAGAATGGTGGCATGTACCATTCCTACACCAAGCATATAAATGTCAGGTATCACTTCATTCATGAGTGCATCACTGCAAGCATTGTTCGAGTTGTATGGATGGACACACCGTCAGAAGGATCTAACTTCCTTAGAAAGGTACTCTTTTAAAATGCCTTCAAAAGTGGTATTCATGCTTTTGGGCTTGCATGTCCCCATGATCCCGAGTGATGTGTGCTTTTTTTTTTTCCTATTGAGTCTGCCATCACTTTCATGCATTCTTGTGCATGTCATCTCACTAGGATGTGTAGATATGTGATTGTGGGTCAAAGGGGAGTGTTGATGTTTGTATTCATTTACTGGCCCTTCAAAATTGGAATTCCCTCTTTCCTTGGTCCACATGCACACACACACACATGAGCAGGGGAATGATCGACATTTCTAGGCCTAGAGATGTACCTGACAAGAGTAACATCTCACGCGTTGAAGCCATTCTCTCCAAACAGTAGCGTAACTCTCCTACGACATGAATTGGGCCATATGATTTTCTCATAACTATCACGTACTCTTTTGGTTTCTCTCAAGGCGGAGGCTTGGCCTTGTACACTTTGGGATGCCTTGGTCTATCTCCAACCATACATGTGGGCTCTGGGGGAGTTTCTTTCCTAGTGCTGATCCTTAGGGGGCCACCATGCCAGCCTTGTCTGTGCATAGATGAGTAGCCGCCCTTGTCTTTTGTGCCGTGTGGTTGGGCTCGACCCCTGGCTGGTGGCGCGGCCTCTCGTGTGTGATGCACAAGCAAGATGCACACGCATTGGTCCTTAGACACTTGCTACCCTAGTCGCACTTTTCTTCGTTCAAAACACAAGTTCTATAAGTGTAACAAGCTTTATCTATAATGCTCTCAATATGGGGGTCTATCCACACTCCCTTTTCCATCCAGTTAACCTGGCTTGTACCCCCAAGAGTAACTACATGTCAAAGATGTTATGGGACAATGCCTGCGTCAAGAATCGACAGAGTATCTAATCAAATACCAGGACAACAAGCCTTTACACGATAGCTTGAAGCCCTATGAAAAGCCACAGGACGTCGATCATCAGATTGATTGCTACTCTAGCCGGCATCGACCTATGCCCCCCAATGCGCCGGAATATCGCAGCTAAAGGGGGAGGAGAAATGTTACCCTACTCCTTCTATTTAACTGCGACTCTAGCTTTTGTCACAGAAATAATATTCAGCAGTGAAAATTTTTATGTTGTTTTGTCACTTTGGACAGTGTTTTGTTGAGGTATTGACACACTTGACAGAATTATACTTCGTGTGTTGTCCTGTTCAGCTCTCGCAGGTTAAAAAAAGGGGGGGCCTTCCAATTTTATTTGCATTGACGTGCATTGATTGTGAGAATAGAAAGGATTCTGCAAGAGAATGTGACAGGCCTCGCTTCTACGTGCGAATGATATCGGAGGTACAACACGACTGGAAGCAAGGTAAACAGAATGGATTTGAACCAGCGGAAATCTTTCTGTCGGAGCGGATGCTTTTTCTTCGTCCATGTATCACAAAAGTCAGAATTTGCACAAACCTGTAAGGTTTTCACTAATCAAAGGTGACGGTAGGATATGTCCTTGACGTACATGAGACCCTAAACTCTACGGATGGGCAATTCTGTTATTACATCTATGGCCCACAGAGTGTTGACCTCCAGAATTTTGGGCCAATCGGCCGAATAGTTTTTGGCCACCTGCCCTGACCTCCAGTGTTTTGTATCGGAAGGTTTTGACAGAATCAACCACTTTCGGGAAGTGTCAAAAGAATCACCACGAAATGCATCAGTGTTGCGATAATCTTTGGTCGACTTTTTCACGATGCATGAATTTTTTAAGATGCGCCTTGATATCCTTGAAACCCCTCAATTTCTTGGCCAAGTTTATCAAAGGAGCCACTTATACCACGCTGCCACAGACCTGGCTCAAATTGAGCTCCTAAGTTCCCAAGTATTCCTCATTCTTGTTTTTTTTTTTATTGCATGTATGGGCTTGAAAGCTCTGACACTTTAATTGAATTACACTTATTTCTAAATTCCTACTATCAAAGAATCTCAATCCCTTACATCGTCTTGTGGTATGCACCTTCCACTTGGAACCATTCAAGTGGTGTAATGAAAAGTCGGGAGGAATGACGTTTGGCATACTTAGGATGCTTGTGGAGATTGTCAATTTGGAAAAGAAACTTGGGGAGGTAACAGTTACTCATCCATTTTTTGTAGAGATTGAACACGATACTCACTTTACACAAAAAGATGCTTCATGTACCCACTTTTCCTGAAGCGCCTGATATCATGCGTGCTGCACCCACTTTTGTAAAGTAATTCACGCTACACCAGTCGTGGAGTAATCATTCTGAAAAAGTGGGTATCAAAAGTATCATTGTAAACATTTTGCAGGTTTTAGTCACCAAGTCTACAATTCATGAAATGAACCCCAAATCGTGTGCCGTCAGAGTGACTTGACGCAAAGTACAAATTCTGACAGACCAATTATCTGCATAAACATTACTTAACCCCTACTTTCTTGGACCCTTTGAACAGGGGGATTGAAATTCAGACAACTGACGGAAAGATGACATCACTCTCATGCAAAAAAATTCATAAGATAGCCTCGTTTTTTAACACAAAGCAGCAATTTCATATGTGAACATTGACAACATCCAAACACAATGCAACCCTTGCATATCTCAATCAAGTGATAGGTTGCCGGGTGGAGGTTGCCAATTGTAGTCCACTTGGCAGAAACTTCGAGGACAGGCCACATGCTATCATCCCTTGTTGCTTTTCCGGCTCCAGGTGCATGGTAGGATTAATGTTTTTTATCCCCTCCAAATGTGTTTATCCCTCATGCATGGTTCACAACGATTGTCCTCATGGTAAGTCGGCCAACCGCCATGAGATGTGGACCTTCTTTCTCGCCGTCCGTAGGGGTCATGACCGTGTAGCCATTGTTCATGTGTACTCGTCTTGTCTTTCCACTGTCTCTCCTTAATTACAATGGGCCTTTGTCTCTGGGATGACTCTCCTCTTAGCGCCAACAACGGGTGGGGTTGCCAAGTGAAGATGGTGGGTAGGATGCATACTGTGACGTATGAGATACATTGTTACACCCACTCTTGGCCAAGATGGCCGCCATTGCTCACGCCACTAGAGGTGACTACCCAAGAGACAAGGACAACGATCCTCCAGCGGTCGTCGTGTCCCGGTAACACCCCGAGTCCTCGTTTCTCTTCACCGACTGGGAGGAGCACGAGTACAAGTATCATGTCAGTGTTCTAGAGCACAGGACCCTGTGCTCTCCCGAGTACGTTATAGAGTACACGATGCGAATTGGAGGAATTCAATGTTGTCAGGAAGGGAGCAGAATTATGGAAGAATACATATTGCGGAAAGTAAGAACGGCTGGGAATCATTGATGGCTAGTTTTTTTTGGTGATGTTACATCACTTTATTATAGCCTGTGATCTGAGCTTTCCAACGCATCCAAGAACACCCAAAATGGAGCAGTATAGCCCCTGCTACGCCCATCCAAGTAACCCTTGGTGGAGCCGCCTTTGGTTGCCGCCGACGCGAGTTGTCTGCGACATGAGCCGACGACGGCTCGAAGCGCCTTTTCTTTGATTGACAAGTCAAAGGGCGGCTCGCCCTGGTCCAGGGGACCTCCTTGGTTGCTTCCTCTAGGGCCTTGGGGTCTATGGAGCCAGTTGGAGCTGAGCACGGACCATCGGCGGTGGAGTATCCCGTCACCCCGGACGGGTCCACCCGCCGCACCACCCAAACTTTGGGTAGGGCTAAGTTTCTGAATCCTCAACCAAATTGAGCAACTGAAAGCTCGAAACTGCATGGAAAAATCCAAGGAGTCCAAATCTGAAATCAGATTGGATATTCAACCACATTCTAGTGGTCAAACTAGGAAAACGGCAAACGGCAACCATGGCAGGGGCACTTTTTAACAATCTCCCCTGTGCACCTTCCATGCCGGATGCCTCATGCTCACTCTTTACTCGTCCTGGAAGGCTGGAAGGTGCTCCTGCGCCTTCCAGCCCTTCACAGCTTGTCAACCCAAGCCCTGCAAGGCTGATGACGTGCCGACCCTGGGGCTGCGCCTTGGTTAAGCAATCTGCGAGCATGTGCTTTGTGCTGCAATGCTGCAGTACAACCTGTCCCTTCTCCACCATGTCGCGCGCGTAGTGATAGCGCACACCAATGTGCTTCATCCTCCTGTGCTGCGTCAGGTTGTTGGTCAGCAAGATGGAGCCATTGTTGTCCTCCTGAACCACCGTAGGCTCCTGCTGCGGCACACCCAGCTCCCCCAGCAATCTGCGAAGCCACACTGCTTCCTTGACCGCCTCGGCCAGAGCGATGTACTCCGCCTCCACTGTGGAGGTGGCAACACAGTCATGTTTCCTGCTGCACCACGAGACCACTGCACCTGCGAGGAAGAATATATAGCCAGAAATGGGCCTCCTCTTGTCCACATTGCCGGCGTAGTCCACGTCAGTGTAGTGGACCAGCCGTAAGGGGTCTGACCTCCCCTTTCCGTCGTGCTTTAGGCGCGCATGTCGCGTTGCCTGCAAGTACCGGAGGATGCGCTTCGCCGCCTGCCAGTGTAGTGGCCCAGGGTTGGCCACATACCTGCTCACCTGACCCACCGCGTAGGCCAAGTCCGGCCGAGTCGCCACCATGGCATGCATGAGGCTGCCCACCACAGATTGGTAGGGCACGTCCGCCATTTCCTCCTTCTCCTCTTTGGTTTGCGGCGCCATCGTTGCACTCAGCTCACAGCTTGTGGAGACCGGACTGCCCACTGGTTTGCAGTCCTCCATGCCGTACTGCTTCAAGACCTCGGCCACGTACTTGGCCTGCCTCAGCTCAAGCATGCGCGCCCTCCGGTTCCGCGTGATGCTCACACCGAGGTAGTATTCCAGCTCCCCCATGTCCGCCATCTTAAATCTGGTGCTCAGGTGCTCCTTGAGCTGCTGCAAAGCCGCCAGATCGGATTAACACAGGATCAGGTCTTCCACGTAGAGTGCGACAATCTGATGGAGTCCCTTGCTACGCTGCACGTACATGCTGTGGTTTGACTCACAATGCTTGAAGCCGAGCTCCGCCATGTAGCCGTCCATCTGCTGGTACCAGCACCTAGGCGCCTGTTTTAGCTCGTACAAGGCCTTCCGCAGCTTGCACACCTTGCCCTCTGGCGCATCCACCCCCTTCGGCACCTCAAGGTAGATCTCCTTGTCAATGATGCTGTTCAGGAATGCCGTCTTGACATCCATTTGGTGGATCTCCATGTCCTTTGCGGCTGCCATTACGAGGATCGTCCGGATGCTTGTAAACTTGGCGACGGGTATGAATGTCTCATCGTAGTGTTCGCCTTTCCGCTGCGCGTTCTCCTTCGCCACTAGTCGTGCCTTGTACTTCTCCACCTCGCTGTCCTTGGTGAGCTTCACCTTGAACACCCACATGGAGCTGATCACCTTCGCCCCCTTAGGCTGATCCACCAGCTCCCAAGTGGCGTTCTCAACAAGGGACACGAGTTCAGATTTTATTGCTTTGTCCCACTGCTGCCCGTCAGGCCGTGCAAGCGCTCTTGCACGGTTGTCGGTTCCGTTGTGGCTGCCATCATGCACTGCGCCATGCCGACCCAGCGGCCCGTACTCGCGTCATACTACTTCACCGCATTCCGCCTCCTCGGACTGCGACAAGGCGACGTTGGTGACGCTGGCTGGTGGTCCTACTGCTGCTCTGCTGCAACGTTGTCCTCGGCCGCGGGCTCCCCCGCGTCAGCTGCTGCGTCCTACGCTCCAATAGCACCTGCACCTGCTGCATTGCCCTGTTGCGCTCCAGCACTGTCATCCTCTGAAGACCCGCCATTGACCTGTGCAGCCGTCGGCTCCTCCTCACGCTCAAGGAGTTGGAACCACTCCCCTTGCTTTGGAGAGTATGCTGCGTCAATGTTGCTACTGCTGCTGCTGCAGCAGCTCTGTTGCTCATCAAACGTGGCGTCGCGGCTGGTGATGACGTCCTGCATCCGTGGATCGAAGAGTTGGTACACCTTGAGTGCACTCTCGTATCCAACGAACGCGTACACCTTTACACGCGGGTCCAGTTTGGAGTCTTTTCTTTGCACGGCCTGCACCGACGCGTGCGCCTTGCACCCGAATGCCTTCAGGTGCTCCACGCTTGGTTTACGCCCGCTCCAAGCCTCCTGCGGTGTCTTCCAGCCGCCCTTCCCCTTCAGCACTGCCGTTGGGGTGAGGTTGGTGATGTAACATGCCGTACTCACAGCCTCGGCCCACATGCTCCGTGGTAGTTTAGCGTCCACGAGCATCGTCCGCGCCATGGTGAGAAGCGTCTGGTTTGCATGCTCCGCCACGCCATTAGATTGAGGCGTGTACAGAGTGGTCGGCTGCCACTCAATGCCTGCTCCTTCAGCCACCCTCTACAGCCCACGTACTTGCCGCCATTGTCGTTGCGTAGCGCTCTGACCTTGCGGCCAGTCTGCCTCTCCACCGCTACGACGTACTTCTTCAGCTGGTCCAGCACATTGCTCTTCCACTTCATGAGGTAGACGTAGAGTTTTCTGCTACAATCGTCGATGAAGGTGACAAAGTACCGCGCGCCCCCTATGGACGGCGTCTTGATCGGTCTGCACACATCAATGTACATGACCTTGAGCAGGTTCTTGGCCCGCCGTAGTCCGTCTTCAAACGGCTTGCGCTTTGCCTTGCCCACGATGCAAGGCTCGCACCTGTGCTCTGCGGAATCTGCTACTGCGTCAGCTGCACTAGTGATGTTGAGGCCAAGAACCATGTCGCGATTTGCCGTCACCTTCACAAATGCGGGTGACGAGTGCCCCAGCTGCCGATGCCACAGCTACAGGTCTGCTCCCCCGCCTTTAGCGGGGTTGACGGAGCGTGATTGCGGGTCCGCTGCGTCTACTGCCAAGGGGATGACTTTTGTGTCAACAATGTAGAGTCCTCCCTCGCGCTCCACCTGGAGCACGACCTCGCCACCGCCGTCCATCCGCACGACTGCACCTTTCCTGCGGAAGAGTACTTCATACCCCTTGTTTGTCAAGTAGCTCACACTCAAAATGTCACCCAGGCCGGGGACATGTTGCACATTTTGGATAACACATTGTGCCTTTTTACCACCAACCACCACCTCTACGTCCACATCACCTTGGCCGGCCGCAGGTTTGACCTTGTCGTTGGCGGTCACCATGGAATTTGCACACTTGGTGTAGTTGATGAACCCCACCTTCTCGTCTTGGGTATGCTCCTCTGCACCTGAGTCAAGGCACCACCGGTTGGCGCCCTTCAGATCATGGTTCTTCATGCCGTTGAGAAGCGCCTTCTTGCCTTTGGCACCCTTGCCACCGGACTGCGCATCCTCCGGGCACTCCTTGGCCCAATGGCCCTCCTTGCCACAGTTGTGGCATGCACCCCTCTTGGCGCCCTTCTTGCCGCCGCCCTTACCGCCGCCTCACTTGCCGCTGTTAATGCCACCCTGCGTTTTGGTGACCAGGGCAGTTGAGGATGACGAGGTCTTGCCACCGCTCCGACGGTGTACCTTGTTGCGGATGTACTCGGCGACTATGCCGTAGGGGAGTTTATCCTCCTCCCATCCTCCGAGCACGGTGATGAGAGGACCCCAACTGTCGGGTTGAGCCATGAGGAGTGCCATTGTCTGCATCTTCGTGTCAATCTTTCACCCCACATCATTGCATTGTGAGGCAAGAGACTCGATCTGTTGCATGGTGGAAATGACGTCCTCACCCTCTTCGATCCTCACCGTCAAGAGTCGCTTCATTGCGAAGATCTTATTGGCTAGGGATGTTGATTGGTGGATGGAGCAAAGCTTCTTCCACGCGTCAACTGCCAGGTCGCAGCCTTGGATGTAGCCACACTGAGATTCATGCAGCGCCGACAATAGGAGCATCAGCGCCTCCGTGTTCTTCCTCGCGAAGGCCGTCTTCTCCTCTTCCGTTGCGCTTGCATCTTGAACCTCCGTGCCCTTCATGAGCTCCAGCAGTCCCTTTCGCGTGAGGTAGATCTCAAAATGCCATCGCCACAGCCCGAAGCTTGGGCCACCCATGTACTTTTGGATGGGCAAGGACTCTATCTTTTGGCAATGACATCACAGCGTCTGTTTGACTTCACCTCCCTCCACCAGGGTGGACACCAGACGCCAGCCCACTGGTGGTGAGAAATGTGGCTGTCCAGGGCCCTGGGGAAGGATGGGCTGGACAACTCGTGGCGTTCAACACCATCAAAATCGATGTTGGGCATGAGTATGCCAAAACCTTCGACAACTTCTGTAAGCTAGACAGTGCCAACGGCACTGATCACGGCTTGAGGCTTCCTTGAATTTGCAATCTGACTGTGGATTTGGAAGCAACAGGAAAAACTGTGCGAGATCAACCCAAGAACGGGGTCGATCCATCAAGAATTGAGGAAGTTGCGCCCGGCCAAAGGTTGGACCGGCCGAGGGGAAAAAGGTGACGGGAAATCGTCCCCAAGGACCGAGGCTTGACCCTCGGAAGACCCAACAAGGCCAAAGCGCGCCTTGGGGCCCGGATAGTCAATGAGTCAAGGATCATTGAGGGCCAAGGGCACTTCAGAATGGCGCCCTGGTGGGTTATTACCAGAAAGGGCACTTCGGGCGGCCGTCACCGCCGCTAGTGGTGCTGCCAGCGGCAGATTGTTGTGGTTCATGGAAACGACCATATCTCAGCCGTTTGTCTACAGAATGGTGTAGTTATTGGTGCGTTGGAAATCTGGGAAGATGAGAAACGCGATGCCAAAGCAACAATGCTTATCTCTGACCTATACGGGGCCGCACATGGCTCAGCGACCCGGGTCGCCTAGGGTGTGTCATCATGTACGTATAGTCTTGTATGTTGACACTCGAATAACAAGTACAGTTTACTCCCACTGTGCCACACGTGGTCCCATGCTCCCCCAAGACAACCCTATGCTTTCACAACCCCGAGAAGGTATGCACTGGCCTCCCCTTGGTCACCGTTGCCGCCGGTTGGTGCCTACACCATCCGATTGAGGCTACCACACCGCGTCCGGTTTACACTTGGTATCAGAGTCACCCTTGGCTCATGGGTACAATCATCTACGTGGCAACCTCTCTTGGTTAGTGTAGACCAGCACGCACCTTGCCTCTTTGGCAGATCTGTGCGCAAGGCCAACCACGCACTCCGGTGACAAGGCGGTAACCGGAGGACCGGTTAAGGAAGAAGTTGTACCGGACGCAAGGATGAATTCATCTGGCACGTTCTCGACAGCCGCAGCATTTGACGTGCAAGGCAAAGTAACAGCAGCCGCAGTGTTGCATAGGTTGCTTGCCGACATGCAGGCCAAGATGGACCTTTTGGAGAAGCAAAATGCGTACCTCAATTAAGAGCTCGTGAAGCGTCCAGTGACAACACTAGTGGCAGTTGCCACCGCAAGCGTACCTGCGGTGGGCATCCGGAGCCCGTCCAAGCCGGAGCTGTTCGACCCATCAAAGAAGGATGGGCCAGCTCTGCAAGCTTGGATACTCGGACTGGAATTGTACTTCACCACCATTGGCATGGATGCCTGAAGGTACG
This sequence comes from Penium margaritaceum, assembly GCA_023375785.1. Lineage (NCBI taxonomy): Eukaryota > Viridiplantae > Streptophyta > Zygnematophyceae > Desmidiales > Peniaceae > Penium > Penium margaritaceum. The sequence continues at coordinate 45,089 of SZWC01003800.1, forward strand.
AGGCACGCCGCGACTATGCCGTAACCCTCTTGAGAGGGGCATCGTTAGATTGTTGGGCCGATGTGATGCGGTCCAATCCACACGGCAGTGGAGCAGCAATGGTCGTCGGCATTGTGGCCACGACCGGAATCTCAACCCCATCGGCCCTAATGTGCAGCAGTGGCGACCCTACCCTTAAATGGCCGACCTCGTGGAAGAAGTTAACGGAGTCATTCATCAAGCGCTCCACTGTGGGTGACGTAAGGAACAACGCGTGTGCCAAGCTGTGTCGGCTTCGCCAAACTGGCGGCATCGCCAAATACACCCACAGGTTTTGTGCGATCGTTGCCAATTGTGTCTTAAACTCTCACGAATTGTGCTTCCACTACATCAAATACCTCAAGAACGACGCCCGCGCTATGACGGTGATGCACGACCTCAACGACGACCTGTCGGGGATGATTGCAGCAGCAGAGCGGTATGATTGGCACGTGCAGCAGGCTCATGCCAACAGCCATAACTCTTTTGGAGGTGGTTACGGCAAGCGGGTTGAGAGCGAGGTAAGGGTGCACACAGGTTCCAGGAACCGCGGTTCCAGAACCGCGGTTCCGGTTCCGGAACCGGAACCGCGGTTCCAGTTCTAACATTCTGGAACCGTCCAGGAACCGCGGTTCCTGAACCCATGTCTATGGGGAGGGTAATGAGTGGAGATTGATGGGTTTTGGGGCTTTCTTTGCTGATATGACAGCCTTGGAGACCACGTGAACACTCCAAACACGTACCCACATACAATAGAGAAGTGTTCACTGACTTTTTCCTTGTTTTTGTTGAAGAAAATATGCAGGTTTGGAGCCGACCATGCTTAATATTCCTTGCGTACCAGGGGATCTTCTGTGGAACCGTGGCTGGAACCGCGGTTCCATGAGGGCCGCGGTTCCAAAACCGGAACCGCGGTTCCGGTTCTGAGGTGGAACCAGAACCGCGGTTCCGGTTCCATCTTCAGAACCACGGTTCCGTACCGGTCTGCAGCCTTAGAGCAAGGACACGCCCATGGAGATTGGAGCATTGCAGCAGTGTAACTGCTACAACTGTGGTAAGCCTGACCACATTGCGCGTGAGTGTTGAAGTCCAAGGAAGGGCGATGGCAAGGGTAAGAGGCAAGGGAAGGGGAAGCAAGCCACAAAGGAAATAAAGAAAGCAACAAAGGAGTTGGTAAACAAAGAGATCCGGGAGTAGATGGCGTTATTCCTGGCTCCTCTCAGCCCAAACCGCCAGGTGACCACCCACCCAAATGCCTTGCAGCAATTAAGGGGGTTTCCGAGGTCAAGGCATGGGACGCGGGGTAAGAGGAGGAGCTGCCCGCATTCCTCTTGGAGGCACGAGTGAAAGGCGTCAAGGAGAAGGTGGGGAATTAACTAGATTGTAGCGTCAGCCACAGTTTTGTGAGCATGGAGTGTGCTCAGAAGTGGGGCCTCACGCTCACGAGCAAGAAGCGGACCTCTAACCAAGTAAAAGGCACGATTGCAGTGGGGTACCTGGCCCGTCCCCTCTCCATTCGCATGGGGAAGCTTCACATAACGATCGTGTACTAGGTGTGCCCGATGAAGGATTAAGATGTCATCTTTGGTCGTGAATTCCTCCACAGTCGTCAATTGGGAAGCGTGCACCGTCTCAGTCAAGCTCGGAGACAAGGAGTATCCCCTGCCTACATGGTTCGAGGAAGAGGCCACGGAGGAGACGTGCAAGGAGGAAGCGCTGCAGCAGTCGATGCCCGCAAGGAGGAATTGGCATCATTGATGCTGAACTTGGTGCAGCTCAAGCTCATGATGCAAAAGAAGGAGCAGATTTTTTTGGCATTCGTGCGAGACGTGGAGGACGATTTCGGCAAACCAGAGGACGTGGCCCCTGCTATGGCACATGGGACGACTCATGAGCAACCGGGGGCCCAAGGCAAGTTTGCCACGGTGCCCGAGGGGCTTCGGAAGGTGCGTACAGAGTTTGAGGACGTGTTCCCCGACACCCTCCCGAAGGGTCTGCCACCAAAGCAGGACGTGGACCATCGCATTGACCTCAAACCTAGAGCGTGCTTGCCTATTTGTGCAATGTATCCCATGAGCGACGGACAGCTACAAGAGCTCAAGAAGCAGCTGACCGAGATGACGGAGTAGGGCTTCATCTGTCCATCCTCATCTCCTTACGCTGCACGCGTCTTGTTTGTACAGAAAAGGACGATGGAGATGCACATGTGCGTGGAATACAGGGCGTTGAACGAGCTGACCATCAAGAACCGGTACCCGCTTCCACGAGCTGAGGAGCTCTTTGACCAGCTCCGTGCAGCTCGTTTCTTCACAAAGATTGACCGCCGTTCCGGCTACTACCAGATCTGCATCACAGCAGATGATGTGGAGAAGATGCCCTCCCGTACCCGATGTGGCCACTACGAGTTCCTCATGATGCCTTTCGGGTTGACCAATGCGCCGGCCACCTTCATGGCAGCGATGAACAATATCTTCAGGCCGTACTTTCATGACTTCGTGGTGGTCTACCTCGATGACATCTTGGTGTAGAGCAGTACGGTGGAGGAGCATGAGGAGCATGTAAAGAAAGTCCCCGGGATTTTGAGGAAGGAGAAGTGTGAGTTTGTGGTGGGAAAAGTTGAATTCCTTGGACACATCATTGGCGATGCACTGATTGCAATGGACCCGCGCAAGATGTCGGCCGTGCGAGAGTGGCCAAAGTTGCGTAGTGTGCACGATGTGCAAGTGCTCCTTAGTTTTTTCAACAGCTATCGCAGGTTCATCCTTGGCTGCGCGGGAGTGTGAGCGCCACTCTCCAATCTCTCACGCAAGGATCGCGAGTGGAGTTGGGGAGTGAGCAAACAAGAAGCCTTTGAGAATCTGAAAAGGGCCCTGACCTCCGCGTCGGCCTTGGACTTGGCCGACAGCGGCCGTGAGTTTGGAACGGCGGCGTATGCATCGGACCTGGCCATTGGTAGAATTCTTTTGCAGGAATTTGGCAACAGGTCACAGCCGGTCACCTATTACTCACGCAAATTGCGCGGGACGGAGCTGAACTACGCCACCCATGACAAGGAGTTGCTTGCCGTAGTCACAATCTTCAAGAACTGGCAGTGCTACCTTGAGGCGCGGAAGTGCATGGTCTACACCAACCACCACCCGTTGAAGTACTTCAAGAAGTAGCCAAACCTGAGCCGGCGGCAAGCGCGTTGGGTGGAGTACCTCGAGTCGCACTTTGACTACGAGATTGTGTATCGACCGGCTCTCATCAACCCTGCTGATGCACTCTCACAACGACCGGACCTGATGACGCGGGTCGCGTCTNCCGTAGTCACAATCTTCAAGAACTGGCAGTGCTACCTTGAGGCGCGGAAGTGCATGGTCTACACCAACCACCACCCGTTGAAGTACTTCAAGAAGTAGCCAAACCTGAGCCGGCGGCAAGCGCGTTGGGTGGAGTACCTCGAGTCGCACTTTGACTACGAGATTGTGTATCGACCGGCTCTCATCAACCCTGCTGATGCACTCTCACAACGACCGAACCTGATGATGCGGGTCGCGTCTCTCACCATCCACGAGGATCCCTTCCTTGTGAAGCTCTTCACGGAGGGATACAAGGCGCATGGGGAGTACGAGGCTTGGAGATTTTTTGTCGAGGTCCCATATTGGCGACGGCGCGGCACGCAACAGGTGGTGCCCACGCTTCGACATCTGATTTTGGAGGAGTGTCATGAAGGTGGCTCGAGCGGTCACTTCTCCGCCATTGAAGATGGTGGCTCGCTTCTTTTGGTGGCCCGCCATATCATTGCAGGTGGCTGAATGCTGCCGGAGTTGTGACGTGTGCCAACGCCACAAGGCACGCACGACGAAGACCCCTCGAACCCTTGCCCATCCCCGAGCAGCCGTGGCAGGACATCTCTATGGATTTTGTCACAGGTTTGCCCACGGCATTGGTAGGCCAAAATGTGGTGTTGGTGGTGGTGGATCGCTTCAGCAAGATATTGCACTTATTTGTGACGCGTTATACGGTGGGCGCAGAAGGCAGGGCTCGACTGTTCCTAGAGCATGTGGTGCGTCTCCATAGCATGCCGCGGTCCATTGTGAGCGACCGAGACCTGGGCTTCACGTGAAAGTTTTGGCAAGAACTCATGGAGCGGTACGGCAGCAAGGTGCAGCTGTCAACCAGTTTTCATCCACAAACTGATGGGCAAACGGAGCGAACGAACGAGACGTTGGAGCAGCTCCTCCGTACAATGGATGATTTGGACAAGACAACGTGGAACCAGCGGTTGCGAGTTGCTGAACTGGCGTACAACTCCGCCACATCCGCCTCTACCGGCAAGGCGCCCATTGAGGTTGTGAACGAGATGGTGCCTGCCACGCCCCACAGTTTGCACGTCGCAAGCAACCTGCCCGCGGTGGAGTCCATCGCACGTGACTTCAGGCAGGTTTGGACGGCGACAAGGCATTCATTGGAAAAGGTGCAAGAGCAGCAGAAAGTACAAGCAGACCGCTGATGCGTCAACGCAACACTCAAGGTCGGTGACCGTGTGCTTCTCAACAGCGCTCGCGTCAAGCTTCGCGGAGTCCGATCGCACAAGTTGAAACCCCCGTGGCTTGGTCTGTTCGAGGTGCTCTAAATGCAGACACCCGTGGTAGCACGGTTGGCTCTTTTTCCTTCCATGCTAGTCCACGACATGTTCCACATCTCCAAGCTCAAGCTCTACCATGATCCGGCCAAGCATTTTCCTAGCCGCTGTTCGGAGCCTCCCCCTCCGGTGGTCATCGAGGGAGAGCAAGAGTTTGAAGTGGAGGCCATCCTTGACCACCATCGCCGTGGCCATGGATGGGAGTACCTGGTCAAGTGGAAGGGCTACGATGTGGCCCACAACTCATGGGAGCCTGCCTGCCTGCCTTCATGCGATCAAGAACGAACCGGGATGGCTCGCTCCTAAAGGGGGAGTAGTGTAAGCCGGACAGTTCCAATGGCACTGATCACGGCTTGAGGATTCCTTAAATTTAAAAAATGAACATAGGTTTGGAGTCTACAGGAAAAACTGTGCGAGATCGACCCAAGAACGGGGTCAATCCATCAAGAATTGAGGAAGTTATCCCCGGCCAAAGGTTGGACCGGCCGAGGGGAAAAAAGTGACGGGAAATTGTCCCCAAGGACCAAGGCTCGACCCTCGGAAGACCCAACAAGGCCAAATCGCGCCTTGGGGCCCAGATAGTCAATGAGTCAAGGATCATTGAGGGCCAATGGCGCTTTGGAATGGCGCCCCGGTGGGTTATCACTAGAAAGGGCGCTTCGGGCGGCCGTCACCGCCGCTAGTGGTGATGCCAGCGGCAGATTGCCGTGGTTCACGGAAACGGCCATATCTCGGCCGTTCCTCCACAAAATGGTACAATTCCTTGTGCGTTGGAAACCTGGGAAGATGAGCAATGTGATGCTAAAGCAATAATGCTCATCTCCGGCCTGTACGGGGCCGCACATGGCTTGACGACCCCGGGTTGCCTAGGATGTGTCATCATGTACATATAGTCTAATATGTTGACACTTGAATAGCAAGTACAGTTTACTCCCACTGTGCCACACGTGTTCCCATGCTCCCCCAAGACAACTTATGCTTCCGCAACCCTGGGAAGGTGTGCAACGGCCTCCCCTTGGTCACCGTTACCGCTGGTTGGTGCCTACACCATCCGGTTGTGGCTAGCACACTACGCCCGGTTCACAACTTCAGCCTGAGCAGCCTTCAGAAGATGGCCGACTGAGGCTTCTTGCTGTCATGGGCCACGAATTACTTCCTACATGTGGCAATAGTTGAAGCAGCAAATGACGCACACCATGATGCGTTAGCCCCAGCCGTCATAGCAGTCTGGACATCACGCACCTTCCTCCTTTCCTCCTTCCCGACATCACTGCTCATGACGATAACCGCAACAACAGCTGGATCTGTTGCGGCAGTTCAAGGGAAGAAGGGAAAGAACAATAGGAGGGGTGGGAAGTTCAGCAAGAAGCAGGCAGCTTCAAAGCCGGCTCAGGAACGACATTGGCAGTGCTACAACTGCGGGGGAGTGCACCGGTACACGCAGTGCAAGATCCCCAAGAACTGGACAAAGATTGTGCATGGACTTCGACGTGTGTTTGAGAAGCGTGAGCGTGCCTCCATACACATTATTGCAGTGACTGACACCTAGTCTCCACCAGGAGTTGATGTGGCCGTAGACATTGCCAATGGCCTGACGCCCCTGGAATAGCAGCTCACGACCTAGGCCCGTGACATCGCAGAGCTCCGCCAACTTCACCGACTCACTACTGAGGGAGGTGCGAGTGCATTGACAAAGCCGAGGGGTTCCACTGTTGGATCTTTTGAGTCCATGATGTGTAGTCGTAATGGTGTTGGTGGCACAGAGTGCGCTGTTGAGTCTGTGGAGACGTTTGTTGCACGTGATGATGCTGGTCTGTCCGTTGTCTTTGCCGTAGTGTACACAGGTCATGACAACCTTTCGTGGCTTGATGAGTCGAAAGGACGTGTTGCCTGTGTGACTGGGCAGTCGTGTGTTGAGCCACCTCTGCCCACCTTCTGCACTATTGGCAGTTGTTCAGTCATGTTGCCCAAGCGTGTGATGGATGCCACCTAGATCCAAGATTCAGGTGCCACCCATCACATGACATGTCGTCGCCATGATTTTGTGGTTCTTGGTCATGTTGGCTCTGTGAAGTCTGTGCGTACAGCTGTGGAGCATGAGGTTCCTGTTCAGGGTGAAGGTGTGGTAAAATACCATGGTTCTTTTGGGCTGTTTTACATTTCAAATGTGCTCTATGTGCTTGGCCTAAAACTCAGCTTGTTGTCTAGACATGTCTGCACACGGATGGGTCTTACTGTGGTATTCATAGGAGAGGATTTCACTAAGGGTGTAACCGAGTCCAGACTCGCGAGTCTTGTCTCAGACTCGGATTTGCGCGACGAGGCCTCCTGGCAGACTCGGTCTCGCGTGTCTTTTCAAAAGTCTCACGAGTCCTGGACTCGCGAGACCATGTGACTTGGACTCGTGAGACTTTTCCCTATATAATGCAAACAAAAAGTGAAAGATTAGGATATCAAGTCAAAACAAGCAAGTCTTAAGGCCCTCACCATATATACTTCATGAGATATTATCCCAACTCTTCAAACATCTCGTTATGTCATGCTCAAATGCTTGCCATCTCTGAAGCAAAAGGTTCCACGAGTCTGAGACGAGATTGGGTCCTGGATTCGGTCTCGCGAGTCTTTATAAAGACTCGGTCTCACGAGTCTTTCTCACGAGTCCAAAAAGACTGGTTTCACCCTTAGATGTCACTGTCTCCATTTGGGCCACTTCTGAAGTGGTGCTCTTTGGCAAGGCAGTAAGGGACTTATTCCAAGACTCTTACTGCCCCACGTCCACCACCATCACTACATCCCCCACTATACGAGTGTTTGTGATAGGCACACTGTTGCATGAGCATCAATGTCTACTACATCGACGGTTGCGCCACGGCCAATTGGATTATGTAGATCGTCTGATTTGTACCGAACATGCACTCAGTCTTGATGGAGCGTCCTTTTAGGCGCTTCCCAAGACCAATTGCCTACAATTTGTGCAAGGCAAGATGCAGCGTGCCACATACCCTCTGTTTTACTTACGGGCTCTCAAGCCCCTCGAGCTGGTTCACTCTAATCTTCTGGGACCCCTTCACGTGTAGTTTGATGATGACAGAGGACGTTATGTCCTGAAGATCACGGACGAATTCATCCGCATGAGGTGGGTCTTCAGTCTGCACTTGAAAAGTGATGCTGCGCTTGTTGTGTGTACGTGGCTTGTCGTGGCTGAACGTCAGTCCGGCCACACCCTCCAAAGCTTCTGTTCTAATCGGGGCGGTGAATACATGGGGGATGTAGACCGTTTTTTTGCCAAAGTGGGAGTGTTTCACAACCTCTTCACCCTATCCACGCTATAGAAAGACGTGTTTGAGCATTGGAACCG
>SZWC01003800.1:86812-110063 GCA_023375785.1 Penium margaritaceum
AGATACTTCGTCACCTTCATTGACGACTGCAGCAGGAAGCTCTACGTGTACTTCATGAAGCGGAAAGGCGAGGTCCTGGACCGGCTGAAGGAGTACGTCGCAGCGGTGGAGAGGCAGACTGGCCGGAAGGTCAGAGCGCTACGCAGCGACAATGGCGGAGAGTACGTGGGCTGCAGCGGGTGGATGAAGCAGCAGGGCATCAAGTGGGAACCCACTACGCCGTACTCGCCACAGTCCAACGGAGTGGCAGAGCGGGCGAACCAGACGCTGCTCAACATGGTGCGGACCATGCTTGTGGATGCGGGGTTGCCGCGAGGGTTCTGGGCAGAGGCTGTGCGTACAGCAAGCTACACCATCAACCTCACCCCAACAGCGGTGCTGAAGGGCAAGGGCGGCTGGAAGACGCCGTAGGAGGTTTGGAGCGGGCGCAAGCCAAACGTGGCGCACCTGAAGGTGTTCGGGTGCAAGGCGCACGCGATGGTGCAGGCAGCACAATGACGCGACAGCAAGCTAGAACCGCGGGCAAAGCCGTGCTTGTTCCTTGGCTACGAGAGTGCACAAAAGGCGTATCGGCTCTGGGACCCGCGCATGCAAGAGATCATCCGCAGCCGTGACGTCGAGTTCGAGGAGCAGCAAAACTTCAGCAGCAGCAACAACAACATGAGCGTCGGGAACACCCCAAAACAGGGGGAGTGGTTCAAGCTCCTTGACTATGAGGAGGAGCCGGCGGCCGCGAAAGTCGATGATGCAGCGTCGGAGCGCGGCGGTGCAGCAGGTGCAGCAGCCGACGCGGAAGACTCCAACAACGGTGCAGCTGGGCTGGAGATCCGGCGGAATGATCCGTCGAAGGAGGCACCGCGAGTGCCGACGCGCGCACTCCCGGCGGAGTTCGCGTCGGGCGTCGGAGAAAAAAACTCCGGACGCGCCGCCCGTCCGGTTGACGGTTCACCAAAGCGGGAGGGATCCTCGGGGAGCCGTCCGGTCGATGATTCACTGGAGCGGGCTGAGTCGGAAGGATCGCAGCAGAGCAACGAGACGCCGCCAAGACTACCGCAGCGCAGCGGGAGGCAGCGGAGATCGGGAAAGCATTTCGACGCAGGCACCGGTCGATGGATGGACATAACACGGTGCATGCTAGTTGTATCAACGGAACCGACGACCGTGCAAGAGGCGCTTGCGCGGCCCGAGGGGGAGCAGTGGGACGCCGCAATCAAGGCAGAGTTGGCATCCATTGCTGAAAACGACACATGGGAGCAGGTTGACAAGCCGAAAGACGCCAAGGTCATCGGCTCCAAGTTGGTCTTCAAGACCAAGTTCACAAAGGAAGGTGTGGTTGACAAGTACAAGGCACGGCTCATGGCGAAGGGGTACGCACAGCGTAAGGGCGAGCACTACGATGAGACGTTTGCCCCCGTCGCCAAGTTCACAAGCATCCGGGCAATCCTTGCGGTGGCAGCCGCGAAGGACATGGAGCTCCACCAAATGGACGTAAAGACGGCCTTCCTCAATGGCATCATCGACAAGGAAATCTACATGGAGGTGCCGGAGGGGGTGGAGGCGCCGGAGGGCAAGGTGTGCAAGCTGCGGAAGTCCTTGTATGGGCTAAAACAATCGCCCCGATGTTGGTATCAACAAATGGACAACTTCATCGCACAACTTGGCTTCAAGCGCAGTGAGGCGGATCACAGTGTATACGTGCGGCGCAGCAAGAAGCTCCATCAGATTGTCGCACTCTATGTGGACGATCTGATCTTGTGCTCCTCAGACCTATCGAGCCTAGAGCAGCTGAAAGAGTGGCTGAGCAGCAGGTTCCAGATGTCGGACATGGGGGAGCTGGAGTTCTACCTCGAAGTGAGTATTACGTGGAACCGGAGGGCGCGCACACTTGAGCTAGGGCAGGCCAAATACATGGCCGAGGTGCTGAAGCGGTACGGCATGGAGGACTGCAAACCAGTGTGCAGTCCTGTCTCCACAACCTGTGAACTAAGTGCGGCAATGGCGCCACAAATAAAAGAAGAGCGGGAGGATATGGCAGGGGTGCCTTACCAATCGGCGGTGGGCAGCCTCATGTACGCCATGGTGGCGACTCGACCGGACCTGGCCTACGCGGTGGGCCAAGTGAGCAGGTACGTGGCCGATCCAGGACCACTACACTGGCAGGCGGTCAAGCGCATCCTCCGCTACCTGCAGGTGATGCGGCACGTGCGCCTGAGGTTCGACGGCAAGGGGCGGGCGGACCCCTTGCGTCTGGTCTGCTACATGGATTCAGATTATGCTGGCGATGTGGACAAGTGGAAGTCCATATTCGCATAGGTGTTCTTCCTCGGTGGTGCAGCGGTCTCGTGGTGTAGTAGGAAGCAGGACTGCGTCGCCACCTCCACAGTGGAAGCAGAGTACATGGAGTTGGCCGAGGCGGTCAAGGAGGCGGTGTGGCTCCGCAGGTTGCTGGGGGAGCTGGGCGTGTCGCAGCAGGAGCTTACGGTGGTGCAAGAGGACAACACCAGCTCCATCTCGCTGACCAACAACCCGACGCAGCACAGGAGGACGAAGCACATCGACGTGCGTTATCACTACGCACGGGAAATGGTCAAAAAGGGACAGGTGGTACTGCAGCACTGCAGCACGTACAACATGCTTGCGGATTGCTTGACCAAAGCGCAACCCGCGGACCGGCACGCGATGAGCGTGGCCGGACATGGGATGTCCAGCTATGACGAGCTGGAGCGCGCAGCGGAAGATGAGTGAGAGAAAGCAGGAGCAGCAGGCATGGCAGGTGCAAAGGGGAGAATGTTGAAAAATGTTCCCTCCGCATGCCCAAGTGCGGCGTTGGGAGGCGCCGACGAGCCGCCAGAATATGGAAACGCCGCTCCGGCGGATCTGGCGACTCAAAGATTGCTTGGATCCTAAAATGGATGATTTCCCCTTAAATTTGAAAAGTTGCTGGATCCGGTGGAAGGTGTTTCGCCGGAATCGGACTAGTATCGAGGGAGATATGGCCTTCCAAAGTTGGGGTGTGCGCAGCGACTCTGGGAGCCGGCTGCGACTCGAAATCTGGTGGATAATCGATCGGATTCATTAACAAAAAAACCATCCGGAGAAATTGCACCGGAAGGCCTGCCGAGGTGTCCGGTGGATAATCCATCTGATCAGGTGGATCATCCACCGGATCCAGTAGTGCGGGTTGTTACTGGGGAACTTAGCCAAAATCATGGCTCGACGTCCGAAACTCAGTAGTACGTTTTGTTACTCGGGGACAGTCAAAATTCTGACTGCAGGTCCGCGGACAGGTTTCGAACCGCATCACACCCCATCACCAAACTCGACCCAAAAGTGGGTAGGGTGCGTGGAAACAGTGCAGGGGACCCCTACACCATGTGCAAGTGGACCTGCGCCTTGGGAAAGGCGCTTCGCACGTGAAGGAAGGCGCCACGACGTGTGCGCGCCATGGAGGCGTTAGGCGTTTATGTGGTGGGTGAGACCTGCGCTTCAGCAAGCGTAACTTGAGTTACGCTTGACTGAATTGCGCGACGTTTGGTGCGTTGGAAAGCTCATGACTAGCCCTATAAATGTTGTGATCATGTCTATGTTCAAAAACTAACAAAAAACGACGTTATTCCCTTCACAAACTGACTGTCTCTAAATTCCTGCTCACATAGCGTTAGGCGACCAGAAAGCTCACGCTCAGTCTCAGATTCGCCCAAAACCAGTAGACGTGAACCAATAGAGTCTATCAAACCAACGTCGGGACGGCATCCACACGGATTCCATGTTGACAGCAGGCACGCAGGTGCGCACACACGTATGCACACACGTGCGCACACATGCACACAGGTGCTCAAGCACACACTCACAAAGTCTCTCACGCATGCATGCACGCAGGTGAACACATACGCAAGCACGCACGCATGCACACAGGCGGAATTGATTCGGGAGAAAGCATCTCAGAGCAGCAAGACAGAAGAAATCAAAGGAGTAAAAATAGACCAGTGGGAGTCTGAGAGAAAATCGGTTAAGGCATATCGGTTTCAGCCAGATAGGCCTTCATCAGTGCCATACTAATTCTACCCAGACACTACATCTAAAATAGCTGGCAATGGTTCAAATCAGCTTGACTGACTACGTTGATAGGAGTCAGTGGCAGGTTTCAGGTTCTACACATCTGATAAGTAGTCTGGTGGTTACACTTGGAACCTAGAGGACCGAAGGTAGGTGCCTAGTTTTTTAGGTTGGTGGTTGCACTCTATCCAAGCATTTCCATAACCAGGGCACTAGTCCACATTCATTCTCTCTTACAACAGGCACGTCATCCCAAGGCACCTCTGGTCATCCAACTTCTCTCATGGGTGATGCACGATTCCTCTGTGGAATTTCAAGATGATATCTACAAACAGATCAAGGGGACAGCTATGGGTACACCCACAACACCTGCCTTTGCCATTTCATTTATGAGCTATCTTGATTCAGCGGCGCTACAACAGTGTCAAGTGACACCTCTCCTACATCGACGATACATCGAAGACAGCCTCATTCTTTAAACTGCCTCCTCCTCTTCACCATGTTCAACTCCATCGACAAAAACACCATACTGAAGTGGGACATCTCTGACTCCACCATCGAATTTCTCGAAAAAACTCTCTTTAAAGGTGGAAGGTTCACAACATGACATGACATGACATTCCAAAGACCTATGAACAGGCATCTCTACCTTCCCTTTTGCCGTTACAATCCAAGGAGCTATTTGATGGCATTCATTCTCTCTGAGCTTTGATGACATTTGCTATGCACATCGTTGACAACAAAGTTCATGGAACGAAAGAAAAAGTTCTGGGCTCACCTACGAGCTCGAGACTACCGTCAGAGATTTCTCGAAAAAAAATTCTCTCCAGATCGGCATGGCTTCTGGAAAGAATGGTGGTGTCACCTGCGGGATGGAAGACTGTGAAGGGGTGCCTGGAGTTGGTGGGGAGACCTGCGGTGACTAGGGAGAGGCTTGGAGACCCACATGGGGCAGTAGGAGACGATGGACTGGGGTAGCTAAAGGCCCGTACCAAGTTCACAGGAGGGGAAGGTGGCCAAGGGTGGCGCTGCCTCATGAGAGGCTGTGGGGGACCAGAGGAGAGGGACACATGGCCCGGCGGGATCCACAGGTGTGCCGGACGCTGCGGGAGGGCTCTTTTCCTTTTTGCATGGGGAGGTGGAGGCAGCGTGCGCGATCGTCTAGGACAATACCTGGGAGTGAGGGGACTGTTAAACAGGTACAAAGAACAAGTGAAAAATTACCTCACTGCCCTCCATGAGAGTTGGGAGAGTCTGTGGACGTACTTTGCCCAAGGATGGATACAGACAACTAACCCTCTGTTGGGAGATGGCAACATAGAGGGACCAGTAAGAGCTACAAGATCCGCGGCTGGATGGGTTGGCGGTGTAGATCCAAAATCTACGGGCAGGGCTCTAGGGTCAGGAGAAACAAGTGGTGCTAAGAAGGGAGCAGCAGAGGGTCCTTGTGGAGCTACACAAGCAGGTAACCGAGTGGAGAGCAGAGAATGTGACCTTTGTGGTGTGGCAGGCAGGTCTGGCAATGGACCTGGCAGAGAGGGACTGGCTTGTGGGTGAGCAGTGCAGCAAGGGCAGTGTCAAGGGCAGTGCAACAAGAGCCAGCGATAACGAAAGCGGTGGCAGTGGAAACAACATGCCTTGGTGCTGCAATGATAACGCCGGCCCCAGACCGGACATCCTTGTTGGGTTCTCTGCTAAGAGCAGCGCAAGGGGTGCTAGCATAGGCACCAAGAGTGGAAGAGCCTATGGGAACGGGAGGGCCGTGAAGCGGGAGCGATATCGGAACGGAGGCAGACGTGAGGGGAAAAATCCACGCACCACAGCATGGCAGTGGAGGAGGTGGCAACAGGGGAGGGGTGGATGGCATGAGTGGCATGGGCTTGGAGGGGAGCAGGTGATGAAGGAGGGGACAACGAGGACCCATGGCGGCTTAGGGAGAAAGCGGGGCCAGGAAAGTGGAGCAGGGGAAGGGAGTTGATGTAGAGGGGGAGGAGCGAGAGGAGCGGGAGGAGCAGGAGGAGCCATAGGCGAGGGATAGAGACCAGGGCCATGGAATCAATTTATGGCCCAAGTGGGGGCCAAACAGTGCATCCCATTGGATTTGGGAGGCAAATTTAGCCGTTTTACTTGTGATGAGGTTTTTCTGCAAATTTTTTCATGCACTACCAAAATCTGTTTATCGGTGGAAAAAACAGCTTTGTTCAAGCCTTTGCAAGAGTCAAGGCCCACAGTTTTACATGGGTGTCCAGCACCCTGTACAAAAAAATGGGCATCCAAGCATCAAATGTTGTCACAAAACATCATAATGGCCTTGTTGACACTGTTGGAAAGAGAATATGACTTGCAGTAGGTACGGCCACACATGGAAAAGCATGGTCAAGAAGTGATGGGGAGAACTGTCGGGTTCCTAAACATGGGCCTCGCCTCCCTTGTGTAGTTGCAGGCTCTCAGGAACCATCACATGGTTTGTCCTCCAATTTCTTTTTGCCAGAGTGCATGATGCCTTCTGCCCTTCTATAGAGGGCATCATAAAAAAAAAATGTTCCGGCTGTTTTCTCCCTGTGAACTCGGTATCCAAAATAAAGTTTTAGCATGATTTAAGGATGTGCGTAAATCCGCTCCCAGAATTCACCACTGGACTGTGGACGCCATGTGCCCAGGTTCCTCGCTTTGTGGAAACCTAGCCCAATGTGCAAGTGCTAGTAACACGGAAATACAGTGGACCAAATCCTCTCTTTTGCTAATTTTCCATTTGCCTAGTGTGATGCTGTTTCATGCAGTTTCTAACCTGAATCTATCAGAGATTATGTGTAGAGGCCCTGCGGCAGGACGTAGTCCTTTAGTTCCTTGAACCAATGAACTCAAGACTGGTGCCAGCTATGGTTAGCTCGTCCAGGGCTATTTGCGCATTTTTTCAAGCATTTGTTTTCGTATTTGAGAGCAATATCTGTCTTTATGGTATCAGAAGAAATTATATGGTGATGAGTGAAAACCATGGAAATTGGATAAAGGAGCAGGCAGGCAAGGAAATCTATGCTAAGTAGGGTTTAGAAATCTACAGAAAGCCACACAAGCCACCCAATAACATAGAAAACCGCGTGAGGGGATTTTTTTGGCCAATTTTTGTAATTTTAAGGTTGTCGTAAAGGGAAAAGCTGCCTGATTTCATGCATGAACCCAGATGCACACCTGCACCAGAGCTCAAATGTTGTTTTCTTCACTTCTACATATGCAGTGTTTTCATGACAAGGTGCCACAGTGGTGGGAGCCAAGGTTCCTATGGTAGCCATGGTTGTGGTCTTGAAAAAGTCTGCCGGGCGCAAAGGTGCAGCTTCTAAAGCCAAGGAAGAAACTTCCAGCACAGGTGCCCCCCATCTATAGTGGAAAATGATGCAGAGGCAGCAGCAGAAGCAGCCGAAGCAGCAGTAGCAGCCGCTTCAATAGACACATTAGTATTAGCAGTTGTAGTAGCAACAGTGGCAACTGAGGCAGCAGTGATGAGAGAAACAGCAGTAGAATCAGCAAAATTTACAATCACATCAGAATTAATAGTTCTGGAAGATCTATCCAAGCTAAGCACTACATTTCCATCTTCATGATAGTTACAGACCTCCCAGACAGCCTAGGTTTACCCCGTTAGGTGCCACCTCCAGAGCAACATTCACTGTGGCAGCACATACCAGCGCTGCCAGTGCATCATGGGCAGTGGTATGTGCCATTTTTTGCAATTGTGCTAGTCCTGATGCAAGCAAAACTTCAGTGCATGTAAAACTACATGGATGCACCTAGCACAGGTGATACCCAGAGTTCATTTTTTGAACAACTGCATATTTTAAGAGATCATAGCAGACACTCAGAGGACAGGTCTGCAACTTGGACATATGTACAAGGCACCTTGGAGTGCTTCACACTCTTTCCCCATGCATGAGTGGCTGCCACTGATCCCTGATCACATCATTTGCCTCCACATCACCTGTTCTTGGTATCCATGTATGTCCTGCATGTTGGACAAGATTTGGGAACTAGTTATGAGGAGGTGAAATTATGTGGATGGGACTATTTCAGTAAAAGATCTAGGAGAGAGAAGGGGATTTTATGTGGTTGAGAGAGGTCTTGTACATCCCTACTAAAGGTGAACTTTCTTTCAGCAGCGTAGCCTGACTATCAATCACCAATGTCCACAATAACAGAAAGGGGTATTTGCATGACCCTTTTTTTTTTCCCACAAGGGGGACTGTTGGCCAACAAAACTCTGCACGTTGACATGTTCACCAAAATGGAAACGTTCCCCAGTTAGCCATCTATCCATGCACAGGGAAATTTGATGACCAGCATGAATCCTAGAAACATGAAAACCATGCACAGAAGACTGGCTGACATCAGTGCTAAAGTGGTCACTAACTTACTAAAGCACCAGCCTGCACATGGTCTCACCTCTGAAGACTGTCCAGCAGTCTGAAGGTGACTTCCTAGAACTTCATAAAGGGCAACATCATCAACAAAGTATGGGACTTTGTATTTTGTTGATTATAGTTATTTTGGTTTTTTTTTTTCTTTCAAAAACAAGGCTAATGCAGAGCAGGAAAAAATGGATCGGATTCCTACGGCTGAATGGTAAATTGGTTGCTTGCATCACATTGTTGAATGGTATGCACCTTGCATGGAAAGACAATGCATTCATTGCTCTATGGAGTACGTCCCCTTGGTCTGTTCTGAGATAGGATAGGAATGAACTGCCCATGATGGGTATGTCCCCTGGAGATCATCACAGAAAACACAACATTGTGCCCTAGTTGGGACAGGCGCCGGAGCTCATGGGTCGTGGGCTCAAATCCTGCGACGGCTGCATTTTTCTTTGTGGCCCAAAATGGGACAGGAAGCTTCTAGGAAGCTTACTAGAGCATGGATTGAGGATGACACTTGGCGGTCTTAGGACGTGCCAAGTAGGACTGTAGGCTGAGGTTGGTTCAAGTGGAGCCACTATGAGCAGAAACATTAGCCATGCTCTGCAAGTAAAAAAGCCTGTGCCCTGCATGCATCCACTTACAGATCTTGCCTTTGAGTGTCCAACCAAGCGTAGAAACTAAAGACCTTCATGCGGACTTCGTGAGGTTGCAAACCGAATGAACCTAAAGTGTGGATCCCTCGTTTAGGGGTGATATGTTATCTTTGTTGAAATACCATGAGCGGTTGGCGGCCTCCCATGTCGGGACCCGTTTTCTAGACCATTGCTATCCGGCGCATTGACAAAGGATTATGGGTCCACACTTCTGGTTCTAAGGCACGCTTCCAAGACCGACTCGCTGGGACGGCTCCAATCTGCTCCATCGGCTCCATCGGCTTCTTCAGGTAGGATGCACGTATGTGGCGGACTAGGGGATGAGGAATAGCTCTATCCATGTTGGACAAGACCCTCAAGCCACAACGGGATAAAGCTCTACCCCTTTAGAAGGTGGTACGACCCCGAGTCTGTTTTTTCATGACGGAACCATTGCCTTGGGCAATCATCAGTAGGAGGGGTATGCAACGGTACCAGCTGCACCTTTGACAACGGTCGCAGTCAGCAGCCTCAACAGCCTCATCGGCCTCAACGAGGCACAGTAGCAGCAAAGCATAGAATACGAGCAACCGCCAAAAATGGCGGATCCGACTCAAGCCCGCCTTGAGGCGGGTATGTTAAAAGTCACGGGGACAGGTTTTCCCTTGTGGAAATGGCAGCTTGAGACTGTCATGAACGTGCGTGGCTACCTTGATATCCTAAAAGGGACCGAGACAGCACCCGCCGATGCAACGGTGACCACGCATGCGGCTGACCTTGCAGCATGGACGATGAAGAACAACATGGCTCTCACCATACTTGTGATGTCCATCAACAAGACTCAACACTCCCACATCACAGGATGCATGTTAGCTGTGGAGGCGTAGGCAAAGCTCTCACGCGTGCATCAATCAAACACCCTAGCAAAACAACTCTTCATCTTCCAAAGGTTGATGTCAATGAGGGTGAGCGAAGGAGAATCGATACCCACATTTTTGCAGTCATTCGACAACGTGCTGCAAGAGGTCAAGCAAATGGAATGGAATCTCGACTCCAACATGCGTGCCATAATCCTTCTGATGGCGTTGCCGGAAAGCTGGAGGTCCTTGATCACTGTATTTGGCGGTTGGAAAGAGGCAAATCTGCCGTATGAGAGGGTTGTCGAACATATCCGCAACGAGTCCAAGTGACGCAGTGGCAGTGAGGCAAACATTTCAGCCTATGCCTCTCATTTCGGTGGACAAGGTGCAAGCTCTCGCTCCAGTCAAGGTAACAGCGGAAGTGGTGGCGGTGGAGGGAAAGACAATGGTGCCAGGAAGAGTTCCAAGAAGCCTGACAACTGTCACAAATGTAGCAAGGCTTGGCACTGGGCTAGGGACTGCCATAGTTATAGGAAAGAAGGCGGGAACAAAGGTGAGAAGGAGAAGAAGGAGCTCACCAACATTATGGCTGAAGGGTTACGCATGAAGGGGGAAGCCCTCCTTAGGCTTGGGGCATTCGCCTTTGACTCGAGCACCAACCTCCAGTCATCAAAAGAGAAGGGTGGATTTTTCTCCACGGCCGAATGTGACATGCACATCAAGTGTACAAACGGTGGCGTCGTCCAAGCCATGGGCGAAGGGGACAAGGTGATCACGTTCAACGTGAATGGTGCGGAGAAGGTGGTCAACCCTTGAAAGGTGGTGTACATGCCCTCCTTTGCAACGAACCTGGTGTCGGTCTTATAAATCACCGACAACAACATGATAGTGGTGTTCACCAACAAGGAAGCCCTAGCCCTAAAAAACGAGGACATCAAAATTTTGTACACCAAAGATGATCTCATGCTTCAAGTTCCAAGAGTTGACAGCCTCTACGTGCTTCAAACCAAAGTCACCAAGATGTTGGATGAGGGACTGGCATGTGCCACTAAGACGGTGGCACCGAAGCCAAAGGATACACCACCGGCGACCGCTGCGGCCACCACATCAACCAAGGACACTGACGCTGAGTTGTGGCACCGACAATTCAGCCACGTGGTCAACAGCAACCTGCAGAAGATGTAGTAGCAAGAGGTAAGCATGGAGAAGGGTGTACATTGTGTGAACCATGCCTCCAAGCAAACAAGACGCCCTTTGGAAGAGGAGGTCATTGAGCGGAGGATGACGTGGACCTCATCCACAATGACGTGTGCGGACCCTTTTGCACGAAGTCTAACGGAGGAAGCAAGTACTTCCTGACCTTAACTGACAACCACAGCCACAAGTTGTGGATCTACTTCCTCAAAACAAAGGGAGAGGTCAAGGAGAAGCTCCTGGAGTTCGTCGCCATGGTATAGCGGCAAACGTCCAAGAAGGTGAAGACGCTCTGAAGTGACAACGGGGATGAGTACGAGGCATGCAAGCCTTGGCTCAAGTATCGTGGGATCCGCCCCAAGTAAATCACCCCTTACAACCCCCAAAGCAATGGCGTGGTCGAGAGGATGAACCAGACCCTACTCGGCATGGTGCAAAGCATGCTCTTCGACGCCAAGCTCCCACCTCGCTTTTGGGCTAAAGCTGCAACAACGGCCTGCTACCTCTTGAACCTCACACCAGCAACCGCCTTGCGAAAGTGTGGAAAGGAGTAGGACAAGCAGCTGAGACCCGAGAAGAAGCATGGTCGGGAAAGAAACCTAACGCCTCTCATCTTAAGGTGTTCGGGTCAACTGTACGGGTAAAGATCCAGTCGGGAGAAGGTGAAGGCAAGCTGGACGTAAGTTCCAAAAAGTGCATCATGGTTGGGTACGACACGTCACACAATGCCTATCAGCTTTGAGACCAGGCAGCAAGCAAGCTCGTGAGGAGCCGCGACGTTGAGTTTGACGAACGCACCCTTGGAAAGGGAGAGCTGCTGGACCCGATCCTCGCTCCCAAGGCGAGAGAGTGGATAGTGTTGCTGGAGTCCGGAGACCAAGAACCCAACAACTGGCTCGCTTTGCCAGCAAGTGGTGGGAATGGGAGAGTAGCCGCGGAGGATGACGCAGCTTCTGACATGGACGCAAATACCGAGGCGTCCGGGGCTTCCGAGTCTGACTTGAAGTCTGAGGACTCTTCTGACGACGACGACGAGGATACACCACCACCTGTTGAAGCACCAGCACCAAAGCAAGAAGCTGCACCAGCACCCCGGCGCAGTTTGCAACCAAAGAAAGCATCTTTGCAGTATGAGGATGATTGGACCGGCCTTAGCTGGTCGTGCATGGCTCAGTGAGAGCCATCCAGAGTGACGGAGGCGATGAATGACCCGGATGCGACGAAGTGGAAGGAGACAATGGACAGCGAGCTCACGTCCATTGCTGAGAACGGCACGTGGGTGCTGGTGGATAGACCCGACAAGGCCCACGTGGTGGGATCCAAGTGGGTACTCTGAGTGAAGAAGAAGCAAGATGGCAAAATGGAAAAGTTTAAGGCAAGCGAATGGGTTCTCTTAGCGCTCTGGCTCTGAGTACAATGAGACGTTTGCGCGTGTCGTGACCTTTGCCTCCATCCGCTCTCTCCTTGCCATTGCAGCCGCAAAGAACCTGGAGATACACCGGATGGACATAACAACAGCTTTCCTCTATGGGAAGCTCGACAAGAAAGTGCAAATGGAGGCGCCCAAAGGAGTCAAAGCTCCCGAGAGTAAGGTGTGCAAGTTGGTGAAAGCGCTCTACGGGCTAAAACAGGCCTCAAGGATATGGTACAAAGAGATGGACGGTTTCATGACCGGTCTCTCCTTCACGCATTGCAAAAATGATCCGAGCATATACGTGCGCGATGATGGGAGTGGGCTGATGCTTGTTGCACTGTATGTGGATGATCTGATCATCTGTTCTTCTTTGGTTGAGCTGCTGGATGAGCTGAAGTCTGACCTCAGCAAAAGGTTCAAAATGAAGGACATGGGTCATCTTGAGTGCTACCTCGGGATCGCCATCCACCACAACTGATCAACAGGCACAATTGAACTCAACCAAACTAAATACATCGGTGAGGTACTAAAGTGCTATCACATGGAAGACTACAAACCTGTCAGCCCCCCAATGACGACCGATGCAAAACTGTAGGCCTCAATGTCACCAAGCAATGAAGCATAACAAAGGGAGATGCAAGACATCCCCTACCAGTTTGCTGTGGGTAGCATCATGTACGCCATGGAAGGTACTCGTTCGGACATCTGCTATGCAAGTAAGCAGGTTCGTAGCCAACAAAGGGCCACAACATTGGCAGGAAGTCAAGCANACGCTACCTGCAGAAGAAAAGTCGTATGGGCCTCGTTCTTGGAGGCCAAGAAGGTACGGACCCCCTCCGCCTAAAGTGCTACACCGACGCCAACTAGGGAGGAAATCTCAACGACCAGAAATCCACCTCTGAATACGTGTGCATCTTGAATGGCGCTGCCATCTCATGGGCCAGCAAGAAGCAGGATTGTGTTTCTGTGTCCACGGCTGAGGCAGAGTACGTTGCTCTGTCTGAGTTGTGTAAGGAGAATCAGTGGCTGTGCAGCCTGCTTGGCAAAATGACAATGCCACAGAAGGATGCCACGGTTGTACACGTGGACAACATGAGCACCATCTCGATGGCTGAAGATGAAATAATCTCGCAGTGAACGAAGCACATCAACATACATTACCACTACTCACGTGACATGGTCATGAAGAACGTGGTGGACTTGCAACACTGCGGAACCAAGAGCATGCTTGCTGACTGCATGACCAAGCTGCTGGAGAGCAACTTGCACTATGCAAGCATTCATGGATTCGGCATGAGGAGTGCAGCAGAGGAAGGGTGAGCCCCAAGGCGTCGATGGAGCTCAGTGAGCGACAGATGGACAGAGGTGTAAGGGAGAGATTTGTTGAATGATATGCACCTTGTCCACTGGCTAGCTGGCTGGTTGCACGGAAAGACAAGGCATGCACTACTCTGTGGAGTACATCCCCTTGGTCTGTTCTGAGATAGGCCAGGAATGCACTGCCCATAATGGGTATGTACCCTGGAGATCATCACAGGAAACACACCATTGTGGCCTAGTTGGGACAGGCGTCAGAGCTCTTGGGTCGCGGGCTCAAATCCCGCGACGGCCGTTTTTTTCTTCGTGGCCCGAAATGGGACAGGAAGCTTCTAGAAAGCTTACTTGGTAGTCTTAGGACACGCCAAGTAGGACTGTAGGCTGAGGTTGGTTCCTGTGGATCGGCTATGAGCAGAAGCATTAGCAATTCTCTGTAACTGAAAAAGCCTGTGCCCTGCATGCATCCATCTACAGATCTTGCATTTGAGACTCCTCACTGAGTGTCCAACCAAGGGTAGACACTAAAGACTTTCATACGGACTTCATGAGGTTGCAAACCGAATGAACCTAAATTGTGGATCCCTCGTTCGAGGGTGATATGTTATCTTGGTTGAAATACCAACAGCGGTTTGTGGCCTCCCATGTCGGGACCCCTTTTCTAGACCGTTGCTATTCGGCGCATTGACACGCATGCAGCGTAACTCATGCATCAAAGACAAGGCACTTTTGGGATGTAGTGAACTGCTAGTTTTTTGGAACTTGAGACACTTTGTTCTTGGAGAAAATGCTACTCTGGGATTCTAGGGAAGTTTAGCATTACCATTCCTGAAATTTCCATAACACTATTATGAGGAAAACGTTTTTCCAGTCTTTGGCATGCTGTGAGGCCAGATGCCCCAAAAACCACAGCGTCATACATTGACTCCAATAGGGGTCTCTAGTCCCAACTGACCTCCTCAGACCAATTCACCTTGCCAGTCCCAGTGCAGACACCCCACAGTCATCACCTGGTAGAATCCTATGAGAACGACTCAAGATATCAATGATGTTTCCAACCAACATAACCCATAGTCAGTTACACAGTGTTATACCGTACTCTGAGCATCTCACAGTGGATGAGGCAAGGGTCCAATGCATTGGAAAAAGGTAATGGTAGAGAAGATGAAAATACTTCTTGAGCATGGAGTCTAAACGCACGCATGACTTCCACCGATGTGAAGGACCATTGATTTCAACTGGAAGCATAATCTCAACTACGTTCTACACGGAATTCCTAGAAGTTTCAAGTCCTTCCTGGTGGCCAAAGGGTTTCACTAGATACCAGGCCAAGACACCGTTGTCGGGAGGTTCACATCCATTCACATTTTCCTGGAAATTGTAGTATGCAAACAGCCACAAGACTTTCAAGAAAAAAATGAAAGACTGGGGCTTCTGTTGAAGGCACTGTATCAGGCCTGAAACAAGCACCATGGTGCTGAAATGGCCTGATTTACTGCAAACTTGAGGTTGTGACTTCCACACAGAACACTTTAGATCCCTCTCTCAGGTGCATGAATGGAGTTCCTGTGGTCCTCATTGACTGTGTTAATGGACTATTGATCTTGTCACCATCTATCTCCTTCATTTATGCCACAAATAAATTGTAGCATGCAATGTATTTGGAATTTTTCTATGATAGAAATACACATGAATCCATCTCTGAGAAGTATACAACGCACGAGCTGTGTTCTCATTCATTGAGCTGGCCATTGGCTTGAGGACATACTTGAGTTTGTAAACCTTACTTAACCGAAATAAAAGATACAGGGCTTCAAGGTAACCTCTCATAGAAAAAGAAAACACTTCTCTCTGTGTTTCCCTCTGTTCTAGGAATTGTTTTTCTTTTAACCCAGCGTGACACTGCATAGTTGAGTCCAAGGATTTTTTTCTTTGACTACATCATGTCTTCTGAGTTATCCCTAGTCTCTTCCCTTCAACATGTGAATTGATATTCATGCATAAGAATTTGCATGCAAGGAAGAGTTCTGCATCTGCCCTTGAACACCATGTACCCTTGGCCCCAATGTGACATTGCCTGAACAATGTATGCTCCTCGTTTTCTCGATCACGCCATTGTTGTTGTTTCCTTGTCTTCTCACATGCACAACATGCATTGCCTTCAACACTTGCAAAGACGGTTGCATTCGTACATCTGCACTACTGGAACTGCATGTGTCTCCTGTCCACCCAGTATCACCAACACTGCCTGGCTTCTCTGTTCTGGCCATGCTTCCTGTGAAGCCTGCACTACTTACATCGACTGTGCCTCCCAGGTAGTCAACACCACAATTTTAATGTTTCCACCCAACACCACATGTGCCCAAGTAACCTTCATCACCAGAACCTCCAAAATGACCACACATCTTGCATTTCTTATGCCATCTCCAAATCCTAGTGTCTTGAACTATTGGAAGCCATGTGACCAGATGTGGCCTCTCCCTGCCATCTCTCAGCACATGAACAGGATTCCCACTCACCTTTTCTTCTATGTTTGGAGAGTGGTGCCTGCTAGAAGGGCGCTTAGGGTTACCGTGGAAGAGAGTGCATCTAGATTGCTGAGGTGGACACGTGCAATTTTGATTTGGCATGTGATTCCGCTGCCTCACTTGTTGATATGAGAGAATAGGTGCAAAAACAAGACTCTGGTCGTGAGTGGCTCTTTCTCAAAGCAGCCAGACCTGGCCACTATGAAAGAAATGTTGGCTGCCCCAAACTTGAGCCATCAGTGTGCTTCATGTTAGGATGAGCTCAAAAGCGCCAAACAGGCACAAAACTCTTGAGCTCATTTGAGGGCTGTTCAGGCCACGTGGGTCCTACACAAGAAGGATATGCCAGATGGCTTAATTGACTGCTACAAGACCCTCTTGAAAGATGGTTTCTTGAATATTTCTTGAATAATCTTCCTTGACACCTTGTACCTTGTGGGTTGCATACAGGCAGTACGGAAGCTGCTTGGTCTGGCTGCACACCTCGAGTGATAACTCTACCATGTGGATGTGATGAAAATTTCTCTCCATGCGATCCTGTCCTTTGCCTCCACAATTTCCTACATGGACAGAAGAAATACAATTGGTGCTGGGAGAAGGAAGAAATGGACTTGCTGTACAGAGTAGGTCATGCATAGGATTTTGTGGAAACCTTTCTCTTCATCAACCAAGGATTTGGCTCCTTAAATGCTATTGTGGTCTACATGGAAGATTTTCTGATTGTGTGTCTTGATTTGGTAATCTATCAGGTGGTTAAGGCAGTTCTAAATTCCTTTTATTGGATGAAAGATCTGTGGAATGCGGTAGTCTTTTCTTACATGGAGGTTGTGCAAGATTGTTGCAACACACTCTCCATCTACACCAGGCTACACACAGCTCAAATTCATTTTTTTCCAGCTTGCATTAGACTACAATGCCTGCACCCCCTTTTTTTTTTTTGGTTTTTAAGATGATCCAGGCAGAAAATCCCTCCCTTCCTGCACTTCCATGACACCTGATGAGCAAGGTGCACTGAAGGTGAAGGATCCAGTGCGGATGCACGGATGGGTCAATTTTTCCACGTGACTGCACTTCATCGTATTAGTAATGTACCTGAACACATCAAATCAATCCAACATGGAAACATGATTTCCTTGCAAAAATTACTTAGTGAATGTTTACAATGGAGGCCAAAATTGGGCATTGCAGCATGTGATGTCTTCTTGTTTGCATGGACTCTTGTAAATTGAACAAAATATGGCAGCCTTAACCACATGGGAAAGGTACCATCAGCGGAAATGGTGGCCAATGAGAGGGTGTCCCACGCCTTTCAGCATGAGAAGAGTTGTGATGTTTCATTGAGAGAGTACATGAATACATCATCTTGCTCTATCCACCCCACCATCCCCGGGGAGAGAGCCACATTGGTTCACTCTTGATATTCTCATAGGAGGGCATTCATCCCATCTACATGGAAGATGTGGGAATTCTCTCATTATAGGTCACATCGTATTGCTTCTAATTTACAAGGTACTCCCATCCATGACCACATAAACACTGATTAAGGATGGCCTCTACCTCAGATTCTTAATCATCCTTGATGGCCACAAAATGAGTAGATTTGGAAGCGCGTGACCGGATCATCATAGATCTTAAGCTTGGAGGTTCAGAAAATTCTCTGGAACAGCATGGAAGGCAGGAGAGCCAACCGTACAACTACTGGTGTCTGTATTTGTNGCCTCAGTGCCGTCTGTTGGGTGGGCTGTGACTAGTTTGCCCATCCAAGATTTGTAATGCACGCTATTACTCCCGCACCTATACCTTCTTCATAACTTAGATTCCTGGTTTACCTACATGATCATGTATACCACCAAAACAAATACTGGAATTCGCAACTTAGAGGTCCTACCAGTTCCATTTTCAGGAGATTTATTTGTGAAGCAGGAAAAAGAGAAGGTGAGAGAGGTGATGCAACTGTTCCTGTTCAAGGTGGGCACATCAGAGTGTACGTCGCTATCATTCAAAGTGCTTAGTGTGATCTTGGCTGCACATCCGCATTTTTGTCTGCTATTCCTAGATATTTGCAATGCCCTTAACGAGATGGAGTGGAAAGCTTTTGTTGAGGCTCTTAGGGGCAGGGGCTTGGGGAGTTTGAACCCATTCCTACGTCAGTTTTACACTGAGTGGGCTTAAGTTTTAGTCTTATGGCATCCGTATCCTTATTCTCCTGGAGAATTTGCAGGGTGTGTGGCAGGGAGACCTTCTGGGGCCAGTGCTCTTTGAATTGGCATTATTTCCACTACTTGAGATGGGGGCTAACATGTTGAGGGATTAGGGCCATATTGGGAAATTTGAGGATAACACATTATTCTGTGTGGCACCCATACAGGCTGGGATCCACCACTGTTTTGGAGGAAGGAGGGACCACTGGAGCCCACTGAAAGTGGAGGTAAGGGGGCGACGGTGTACATGGAATAGCAGGGAGGAGGGGATCTTGCACCCATGGATTTGCAGTTGTTGGCCAAACATTTGTTGGTGGGAGGCCAACTTGCAAGGAAAAGCTCAAAAACTTCAGGCAAACCCAGGAGGATTGGGCTGACATTTATGTGAATTTTTCTTTCTCCATGTACAGATTTGGTTGGTGAGTTTGTAAACTTATCCTTTGACCTGTGGGAACTACTAAAAAATCCAAACATCATCGGTGCATACACACTCTTCCACTGTTTTCCAAGGTAGCATCTTGGCATGTCACATCTCCTCAAACTCTTGTGTGTCAAGTAGTTTTTGGATCCTTGATTCAGGAGCCACTCATCACATGACTCCGTCATGTCACGCATTTGTTTCCCTTGGACATTTTGGGAAAATCCAATCTGTGTGAACAGGATCCAACCAGATGCTTCTCTTCCAGGGTGTTGGTTTTGTGTGGTTTTTCGTCCATGTGGGTGATGTAAAAAACCTTCTGTATTACATGTGCCTGCAATTTAGGTGAGGTGATTCTACTGTCATTCACTACCATTGACGATCCTTATGAACTTTGTCACATCTTTTGGCATCGGCGCTGTTTCATTGAATTCGTCTGGGCGCATCATGCGTTTGGTCATTCTTTATGGAAAGCTGTACCATGTGTCCTTTTGTGCACCCAGTCCACCCGCCACAGCTGCTGGTTAGTGCGTTTCACTCTCTTTTTTTTTTTAAGTAAATCTTGGTTAATAAGAAGGAACATGCAAATGCCGCCCCTGACCGGCACACCTACGGGGTATGAAAACATGCAAAAGCCGCCACCAACGGCACAAGAAAGACGGGAGGGAAAGCGAGGAAACAAGCGTAAAGGACGGAGGAGACTCTCCTCGCCGTTCAACGGCACAAGTGTAGCAAAGGTCAGACAGCATAACAGAGCCAAGGGGCCATGGCCGCGGCAGCTCAACAGGTTTGACACTGCCCAGCGCCGGGTCCAGTCCACCACGCCACAAGCCGAAGTCGCGGAGCACATGACACTTCTGCCGAATCCCAGCAACCGACAGCCGCTGTGCGAACAAGGACACCGCCCGTGCTGACCACCCCGGCTGGTCAGCCACGCTGCGCCTGCCCCGACCCCTCTTGAGGCACAACGCCACCAAACGCCGGATGAAGCGCCAAGAATCCGGGCCAAGACCGCCGAAGGTTTCCCAAGCCACCGTGCACAGCCGGTACCCTGGCAGCTGTGCAAGGGCGGCCTTGTAGTGCTTCTCCTTCGCAGCCTCCGCCGCCGAAAGAGCCTGCCCCTCCTCCTTCACCTTGTCCGACTGGGCGTCCACCGTGGTAACGTCCACCACCCACACCATTCTCTGGGCTGAGTCAAACACAAGGACATCTGGCCGTAACCCCCCCAGCAGCAAGCCCTCCGGCTCCACCATCGCACGGAGGGAGTGCTCACGGCATATCTCCGCCAACTCGTCCCGAATGGCATGGTGGACGCGAATAATCGGCCCAGACCCTGCAGGGCGCATGACATCCGCCGGAAGGAGCCCATGACCGCCATGGATGGAGAGATATCCCAGTGGCAAACCCAGCCAAAGCTGGGCGTGGAGCCAAAAGTCAGCCAGTGCCAAGTAAAGACGATCACCAGGGCCCACTGGGCTGGCTTGACGCCAGAGAGCTGCCCCGTGGGACCCCACCGCCCAGCACCTCCGCACCATAGCATCACACGCCTCCGGGAACAGCGCAGCCCCGACCATCTCCACCTCCTCTAACCACTGCAGACGCTGGAAATGGAAGAAGGACGGGCTGAGATGCTGGTACAACCCCCAACCAGCACACTGGCGAAGGACCTCGAGCGCGGGCAAGCGCACGACAATGGAAGCTGGCAGGTGTTCCACAGAATCCTCCCAAAGAGGACACAACAACTCCATCTCACGAGCCGCAGGAAGGTGGGGGCTGAAGAGGTCATGAAGAGACTGGAGCAAGGCCGCAGAAGAGCACGCGTAGGCAAGGTGCGCCATTGGAGCCGCAGCAAAAAGGCCCATTCCCCCAGCGTCAAACGGTAACTGCGCTTGGAGCCGCGCCAACCCCTGCAAAGCACCAGCATGGGCACACTATCTCCATCTTCTTAGGTTGGTTGGCATTTGATTTCAGTCCTCAGACCCTTACACTCCTCCACAGAATGATACCTCTGGATACTGGAACCAAACCTTGGCTGAAAGGGCTCACACTCTGCTTTCTTAGTCTGGCCTGTCTGAAGTATTTCCTTACGGTGCCATGACTTTCATGATTTTGGTACAGAACCAGGCTTCTCACAGACTGCCTTCAAATCACCTAGCCACCCATCTGACACCACGACCGCTAGGCCAGTAACAAGGCAAAACGAAGAATAGGCTATGTCGAGGCACCACGCATGACATTGGCCTCATCTGCAATTATGTGAAACCAGGGTTTTGTGGGGTTTGTGATGCTTTCGGGCAAAGGTTTTTGTATCATTTTTGGGGAGTTTGAGACTCCCCATGCATTGAAAGGAAACCTGCCGGGCCCCGCTACTACGGGTCCCGGCAGGTTCCCATGCAAAAACAAAAACCCAAACCCCTAGAGCATTGTAGGTAGTTGAGTTTGATTTAGTTTCTCAAACCTCTTTTTCTTCAAACAGAGGTTTGAGAATTCAACTTGATGCGTTCTTTTTGTGTTCCCCTGAAGCTGATGGCCAGATTTTCGTAGTCACCCTTGCAAATGAGGGCTCTGGCCGATTGATGATTAGCGAAAAAAAGTCACTGATTGTGGACCTCACAAGCCGTCAGTCGTGCTGTAGCCAATAAACTCCTGATGAGTTGTGTGGTCAGCACCTCTCCGCTGACCGTCGATTGGCCGGATGGACATGACCCATTTTTGTTTTTTGCTCAGCCGCCAATGCATGCTGCAAGCGAGAATGATTTTGGGTTAAGATTTTAAGGTTTTTTTTGTCGGTGCTGGGCAGATGAGAGTCACGATTTGCATTTTATGGGTATCTGAGCTATTTGGCCCTTTTGAAAAAATGGAAGTTCACCAGAAAATTCTTGAGCACCCGCGTACCAAGGTCTCCGTACGAAATGTAAAGGAAAGGCTTTTCACCTTTCTTCTCACTACAAGGAAGTTTACAACAGATATTAT
Source organism: Penium margaritaceum (assembly GCA_023375785.1). Lineage (NCBI taxonomy): Eukaryota > Viridiplantae > Streptophyta > Zygnematophyceae > Desmidiales > Peniaceae > Penium > Penium margaritaceum. The sequence continues at coordinate 108,809 of SZWC01003800.1, forward strand.
AGAAAAACATACAACTATAAAATAGAACATGAATAAATTACTAGAAACCTGGAAGTTCCCATTTTGTCCAGTAATGAGCAAAAGCGCATTTATGGTCAATCACCCCAAAAGAACACACTGATGAAGAGGTGTACAAAAACAGAACACATGGTGAGGATGCTTCTAGAAAACATGCTACCACCAACAGCTATGTTTCCTTGAGATTACTTGAAAGTATCTAGTTCACAAATTGTTTAATGTTTTTGGTCTTCGGAAACTTCAGTGAAATCACTTCATTATCTTATGTCCAAAAAAAATTCTTATAAGAAACAACATCTGAATCATGAAGAACCTAAAACTTATTCGTATGGTTTTCTCAAAGGTGACATATTTTGTTCCCATACATGATTAGTGCCATGATTGTTTCAACATTACTTACCCTGTCATGTGCTTCTGCCTTTGATGGCATTATTGGGTTGCTTCTACGAGTGATGGGACATTCTATCACTGCAGTGTCATGTAAGTTATCCCGTTGTTGACATCTTGACTGTCTCTCATCGGACAATATCCGATGTTGAAGGGGTGCCATTTCCCACAGTCCAATTGCCATAAACATTTGAAAATGAGACATTACCAGTGCATTCAAAGTTGTGCTCGTTCCATGTGCAACAAGTATGCCGTCAATGTTTATGATTGACAGTGGATACATGGCATAAAATTGATGGGGACTGTTGGATATCTACAATCAAAATTTGCTAGTGAATCAAATCAATTGGCATGAAATACACAGGTCATTTCTTTAAAAATGTTCATCAGATACACTCTCAGATACACTCCCCAGCTAAACTCTTTCAGTCTGGGGAAGGGTAAGGGAGGATCTTGACATCCGGACCCCCTACCCCACCCCCAAGTCAAAAGTGTATTGGGCCAGTGTACCAGGGAGTTAATCTGGACGGGGATGTAATAATGGGCAAGTGACTTTGACCATTGGTCAAATCCACACAAACAAAAGTGAATATTATTGTCTTTGCTACAATACACTCCTTGTCCCAATATCCCAAAACGTTGTGCTTGAATGGGGGAGGAGGGAGAGACAAGTGTATATTGAGGTCCTGTAGTGTTGAGGCAGGAGTGCCGGGTACAATGAATTTAAAGGAATACACAAGTGTATTCTTTTCTTATTCCTATCAGCCACACTTTGTAATACACCTCTCCAATACATTATCTCAAATTTGTAGGACGGGGTAGCTCTGTCCCTCCCCCTCCCCCCATCCCC
>SZWC01003800.1:128665-161961 GCA_023375785.1 Penium margaritaceum
TCGGAGAAGGAAGCCGACTCAGCGTTGGCGGCGAGAGAGGGAAAACACGACATCGGCCTGTGGCACCGCCGGCTCGGTCACCTCGGCTTTGGCGCCATCATCTCCATGCAGCAGATGGTCCGCGGCCTGGAGCTCAAGGGGGTGAAGCAGCCTGGTGCATCGGCTTGTGAGAGCTGCATTGAAGGGAAGCAAGCCCGCTCTCCTTTCACGGGGGAAGGGAAGGGCGCGGCTGAGCTTCTCTCACTCGTTCACTCTGATTTGTGTGGTCCCATGCCATCACAATCCTTGTCCGGCAAGTTTTACTTTGTCAAGTTCATTGATGACAAGTCGAGGAAGACGTGGGTGTCATTCCTGGCTGGAAAGGATGAGTGCTTTGATGCGTTCAAGGTGTGGATTGCTGCTGCACAGAATGAGAGTGGCAGGCGGTTGAAGGTGCTTTGCACCGATGGTGGAGGAGAGTACCTCTCCAACGAGTTCCGCACCTTCCTCAAGAGTCGCGGGATCAAGCACGAGGTCACCCCACCTGGAACACCGCAGCTGAACGGCGTGGCTGAACGCGCAAACCGCACACTCATGGAGCGTGTTCGCAGCATGCTCCAAGACGCGGAGCTCCCGCCAACGTTCTGGACGGAAGCGGTCAACACTGCCGTGTACCTGAAAAACCGGAGTCCCACGCGCGCGGTACTGCTGATGACACCGGAGGAGGCATGGACGGGACGCAAGCCAACAGTGTTGCATCTGAAAGTCTTCGGGTGTGGCGCATTCGTGCACGTGCCTGCCGGCAGCCGTAACAAGCTGGAAGTAAAGTCGGTGAAGGCCGCCTTCCTCGGCTACGACACCATGGGATACCGCCTCTACAACCTTGCTGCTCGCAAGATCATCCGTAGCCGCGACATCGTCTTTCAAGAGGACGTGAAGGGCTGGACTTGGAGCCCTATGACGGCTGTCCCACTTGCTCCCGCACTTGTACCTGAAGTGGGAGAAGTACCAGTAGCAGAAGAGGGCCGTGCGGAAGATGGCGGTGACAGCGGCAACGACAAGGAGGTGGAGGGAGCTGAGAAGGAGAAGGAGCTGGTAGCAGAATCTGACGAGGAGGAGCAGCAAAGCAACGCACAGCAGCTGCCACGACGGTCTGCACGCCTCAACAAAGGTGCAAACGACAGTGGGGAGCCGCTGAGGCGATCCGAGCGCCTCGCAAACAAACAGAGGCCACTGGAGGAGCTAGCAAACCTGTGAACCGTTCCACCACCAATGGAGTCGTCTGACCTCGAGCTTCTCTTCCTCACAGTCACCGATGATCCAGCCACATTCGCTGAAGCCATGCGCAGCGCCGAGGTGGCAGATTGGCGTGCAGCAGTAGATGAGGAGTATGGTGCGCTCATGAAGAACGGCACCTGGACTCTCAAGGAGGCTCCACGCGGCAGTTGGGTGATCGGATACCGGTGGATCTTCAGGCGCAAGCGTGGTGCGGATGGTAAGGTGCTCAGGTACAAAGCACGGCTTGTTGCAAAGGGGTATGCGCAGACTGAGGGTGTGGATTACAATGAGACATTTGCACTTGTCGCAAAGTTCCCATCCATCCGAGCGATCCTCGCTCTTGCTGCTGCTATGGACTGGGAGGTACACCAAATGGATGTGACTTGTGCATTTCTGAATGGTGACCTCGAGGAGGATGTGTACACGGAGCAGCCGGAGGGGTATGTGGTGGAGGGAAAGGCGGATTTGGTGTGCAAGCTTGTGAAGGCCCTCTACGGCCTGAAGCAAGCACCACGAGCATGGTACCAGAAGATGGATGAGCAGCTGGCTGGCCTTGGATTTGTGCGTAGTGAAGCTGATCATGCAGTCTATGGGCGCACTCAAGAGGCAAGCCAGGTCATCATCTTGCTCTATGTTGATGATCTGCTCATTGCATCTGACTCCAAGTCTCTTTTGGACGATGTAAAGCAGTCCCTTGCTGCCAGGTTTGACATGAAAGACATGGGAGAGCTCAGTTACTACCTTGGCCTTCAGGTCAAGCGCGACCGGCAGCAGCAGACTTTGGAGTTGTCGCAGAGCACATACGTGAGCGACATAGTCAAGCGCTTCAACATGGCAGGAGCGCGCAAGGTCGCAACACCACTGGAACTGGGAGCGAAGCTGAGCATGACGCAGACTCCCCACGGCATGCAAGAGAGCAGCCGCATGGAAGCAGTGCCGTACCAAGCAGCAGTTGGGAGCCTCATGTACGCAGCAGTCGGCACGCGCCTCGACATCAGCCAAGCAGTGGGAGTTCTCAGCAAGTTTTGCACGAATCCGGGCGTGCCGCATTGGGAGGCGGTCAAGCGCGTGCTGCGCTACCTCGACAGCAGCAGCAGCCTTTGCCTCACCTTCAACGGCAACAACAGCCCCATCCTCATCGGCTACAGTGACGCAGATTGGGGAGGTGACCTGGACACAAGGAGGTCGACCAGTGGGTTCGTGTTTGTGCTTGGGGGAGGTGCAATCAGTTGGAGGAGCAAGAAGCAAGAGTGAGTCGCCCTCTCCTCCACCGAAGCAGAGTACATCGCCCTGAGTGAAGCACCAAAGGAAGCCATGTGGCTGCGTGAGCTGCTAGCAAGCCTTGGACAGCAGCAGACCACAACGACTACCATCTACTGTGACAACATGAGCGCCATTGCTCTGACCAAGAACGCCGAGTTTCACGCCCGCACCAAGCACATCGACCTGCGGTACCACTTCATCCGCGAGCTCGTGGCGAAGCAGGTGGTGCAGATCAAGTTCTGCCCTTCAAGCATGATGCTGGCAGACTTCCTGACCAAGCCGCTGGCAGCGCACCGCTTTCAGCAGCTGAGGGGACAGTGCGGACTTGTGTGATTTTTATTCTCGCAAAGTGGGAGAATGTTGGATATGGGGTGCCAAAAAAAGTGACCAAAGTGGGCTGCTCGATAAAAATCATCAGGTCACAAAAGTGAATAGAGGATGGTTTGCTGGTTCTGTAGCACTTTACGGATCTTGATTCGGAGTCCGTTTGAGGGAGATATGGATTTTCAAGGTTTGGTGGCGATGGGTCCGGTTCAAGTGATGGCTCCTGTACTACCAGCACCAATGACGGCCACAATTATTGGCCAAGGAGGTTTGGAGCGGCCTTCAGGGTAGAAAGGCGGCAGGAGGACCTTGAGGGAGCTTCAAGGAAGGTCCCCACCAAGATTATTGGTTGTGCACATGGCAGGGATGGTAATTCTCTTGTGTGAGAGTGTGACTGCCGCTCATCCCGCTAGGCTAGGAGTGTGCTAGGAGGTGAACTTTGACAGAGTGGTTCTTCCAGCTCCATGTGCCAAATGAGGCGTACTTAGGCTTGTTAGAAAGCTGTGCTAATGTAGTTTCTCACTCAAGAGTCGATTCAGACATTCGCATTCTCTGCAGACCTACATTCGCTTCCGTAATTTCTGTCTGTGCAACCTACAACTCCCTCTCACAAACAGTTGGTCCTGCCAAGGCGGCTCTTGGTGAGCCTGATCACCTCTCTGAGGGCTGCCCCAGATTCCATCACTGCTCCTTCTGGCTATGGCTCCGTGGCTGACACCTCTAATCCTTGCTCCCAGGCCATCGGCTCCCTGTTCCAGGCACAAGAGGACGACCGGCAGTTGCAGGCGGCACAGGTAGCCACCCTTGCGGATATTCTTACCACACTCCAGAGGATGCAGCAGCATTCGCCAGCCGTAGTCAGAGCACAAAAGCAGGACGTTCAGCAAGAGGCCGTGCAACAGCATCTGCCGACTGGAGATGATAGCAATAGTGATTAAAGTGATGGCTGAAAGCAGCAGTTTTGAGGCTGTAGAGTGCCCAGTTACCATGCTTTAGCCTCCAGCGGCAAGAGGTTGTTGAGGGGCTGAGTGTTCTTCAGTTGGGTCAGCAGACCACTCCTGCACAGAATTCCGTGTTCTCTACGCCTTCATTATTGTAACGTTGATCTCCCGGCGTGTCATTCAGTGCGCTTCTAATTCCCCATGCGCTCGAGCATGCCCCAAAGGTCACCCTTTCCGCGCATCGGTGCCCGAAGGAATTTGAGACCCCAAAACAACGCTACAATAGTGATATTGGATTCAACGCCTTGGAGACCCTCTTCTAGATTTGGGCTGATGCATACGGTGTTTGGCCATATAACTTGAGCCAGTATCAGACTACCAACCCTCGCCAGGTGCAAATTGCAACGATAGCCATGCGCGACTTGCTCTACGCAATGCCCCAGGACGTTGTTGTCAACTTCCACCCATTCATGGAGGCCCCTGCTACTGGCACTGGAGTGGATCCCCGCCAAAGCTGGGAGTTGGTCCTGACCCTGGTGGCATCCGAGACCCATGCAAAGATGAATGCGCATCTCAGAGAGTTCGGCTTTTTTTGGCAGGGCCCCTCTGAGCCGACAGCAGCCTACTGACGGCAAGACATGGGTATCTACACTCGCCTCGGCATCGTCGGTCTCACACACCATCATGGTCAGGACCCAAGTAGAGTTTGTTGAAATGTTCACCTACTTTGATCAGACAATTCTCGTCAAGCTGTCAGCCCCCTTACAGCTCCTCCCTTGGGCCCATCAGTACTACCTACAGCGGACAGCTGTACGTGAGCCTGTCCAGGCCCATCAGGCGAGTGCACTAGTTGTCGTGACGATCGCCTTACCGACAAAACCTCCCCCCCAGTGCTTTGTCTTCAACCCCTTCTTCGTCGCCCTTCTCCCATGGCATGGCATCCGCTTTGCACAGGAAGACAGGTAAACAGAGCCATGGTAAGGGACAGTAGTAGCAACAGCAGTAGCAACTACAGCATCGAAAATAGCATCTACAGGAGTCCGGTGGTAGGAGTGGGTGTTCAGTCCACTTTGATGGTCCATCTGCCCCCCTGTACATCTCTGACGTGCTCTACGTTTCTGCTCAGGAGCAGAAATGCAGAGCCTGAGCAAAAGCGTAGAGCCTGCTGTCTGTTTGTGCCTGAACACAGATGAGTCTCTCCGTTGAGAATTTCACTGAAACTGCCACTGTTTCTACCTGTGATACTCATGCTGTTGTTCTATGTGCGTCTATCGTTGATGTCTTGTACTGCATCCCTCGCAGCCCTCCCTCTGTGCCTCCTTCCTTTTCCTCTTCTGCACGCGTGTTTGTGACTTGCGTGCTCTCCCCTGAGAACCAACGCTAATTGCAAAGCCGCCTCTATCACGTGAGCTCGGGCACAGTGCCCAAGCTCATTTGGACGCAGTCCACCCTCGGACTTGACGTGGCTTCCTTCGAGAAGCCATCCAAAGACTGATCGCGGCTTTTGTGCTCAGGGTAAGTTACATTTCTACAATTTCCTTGACTCCACCTCCCGGGTACTGCGCCCGATGGAGTGAGTCCACTCGGACCTCCTCTATCCTCTCCCAGTTGAGCCCCTCTGAGATCGGGGTCGCTATGTGCTCTCCCTGACTGATGAATTCACCCAGATGCGGTGGGTCTACAGCCTCCGCCACAAGAGTGATGCTGCCCTAGAGGACTACTTGTGGCTGGTGAAGGCTGAGCGCAAGTCTTGTCACACCGTTCATGCGTTTTGCTCAGATCGTGGTGGCAAGTTTGTGGGCGATATGGATTCTTACTTTGTTGGGCACGGTGTGTTTCACCCAGTGTTGCTAGAGGTACCTTTAGCATCGAAACATTGATGTTAAAACCAACGTATCAATGTATATGTCATTGGTTGCATCATCGTGGGTACTTTGCATTGTCTTATACTGGAAGCAGGTACTTCCAACAAGAAACACGTCATCTTCACACAAAAAAAATGACGACATGTTCACGCCATATTCTGTTGGAAAAGGTTGCCATCACAACCCGGCAGATTCCGAGTGAAGTTGGGTATTTGATGAATAAGATGGGCATCTCAGTAGCTCCAGGAGATGGTGCAAAAATGGTGTCTTTGAAACATTGGCAGGCCAGGAGTTCGACCTCACTCACCTACCAAACAGCAGTTGCTGATGTACCGTACAAACGTACAGCTTAACTGACCATCGATCACAGAATGGCTACATGTGATCGATGGCCAGATCGGTGGCTACGATTGTTCAACATGCCTTGGTACTGGAGACCTCGAAGGTGCCAACATCTCTGCTGCCATTGTGCAGGAAGTCACGCCACCCATATAGCTCACAATTCCGATGTACTCACTTAACTTTTCCTCGGTACACTTGCACATGCTAGCACTAATCTTGTACCCGGCACCTGGAGTTGAAGAAGTTTCTTGGTTATTCTCAGTCTCTCCTGGTGGTGCTTGATTTGACGTGCAAGAGATTCAAGAACGGTTGTCAATGGCTTGATCCTGAATTTCAACATATTCTACTTCACTCACTCAACAGTTGCGCTGTCTTTGCATGTGCAAGTGCTTTTCGTGAAAGCTAGCTGGTGTACTTGAGGAGGCTTGGGGGCTTTTGATGTTGGCAATATCTCGTTGACTTGGTTTAAACCATCACTTCAAATGCACATAAACAAACTGACAACAAGAATATATAGCTACAGTTTACATGCAAAACAACAGATAGACACGTTTGAAACATAAATGTGCTCCATACATTCACGGATCCATTTTGGTCGCCTAACGTGCATAAGGTCAGTGCAATGATGTCGCCCAATGCCCCTCGTGGAGAGCACGCGGACTGCACAGCAGATTGGTTTCATTAGCTTGGCTTAAGTGAAAGACTGAATGCATCACAAACCGTGTCAATATCTTTGCAATCCAGATATCAGACTTTTCATTTTCATTCCATCTGATCACAGCGTCAGTGCAATTGTTGCCATCGAATAGATGGTCGGTGATTTTTCAGCGGGACCTGTTAGTGGGAGGGAGAGAGCGAGCTTGCCAGTGAGCTTTCCAGCTCGCTTGCAAGCTCGCTTGGATGACAATATGAAACCGCGACATCGATGTTACATCGATGAAAACTGATGTATCGATGCCACGGTATTGGGATTACAATGGACCCCGGTGGCAACACTGCTTTCACCAGCTCTTTGCTCCTACTACACAGCAGCAGAATGGTGTGTATGAGCGTTGGAACCGCGCCATGGAAGATGCAGTCCACGCTATGCAATCCGAGTGCAGTCTTCCGGAGTCCTTTGCATTTGAGGGTTTCTCCTACATGATGTGGATCTCAAACCGCCTGTCGTATGGTCCTCTTCCAGACCATGTCACAGTGCACAAGCCATAGTTCGGCCATTGTGCCAATCTCTATCTTGCGCACGTTTGGGGGTCCCTTGCCTACGTCTGGTACACCGAGGGGTCCAAGATCTCACCTTGGAGTCACATGTGTGTTTTCCTTGGCATCTCTCCACTGTCAAAGGCTTGGCACTTTTGGGATCACCATAGTCATCACATTGTAAATTCTCGAGATGCTCTCTTCTTTGACGCTTTCACCTACTGGGACCTGTCTAGCATTCTGTCACTGGCCGCCAACCATGTTCCCACCTGTGTGGCTTCCTGGTGGATGGGGGAGTCTCATCTTGTAGATGGATCCGTCCGGGCCTCCTCACCTATGGTCCAGTGTCTGGTTGCTGAAGATTTTTCCATCGTAGCCTTAGGTCCAGTAGCCTCATCACTCCCTGCCGGCACACCTGATCCCGTGCCAGCATCAGTCCCCTCTAGCACATGTGATCCCGTGCTAGTATCGATTCCCTCCAGGATAACTGATCTCGTGCATTCATTAGTCCTCTGTTGCGCACCTGATCCAGTGCCAGCATTAATCTCCTCCAGTACAGCTAATCTCGTGCCAGCGTAAGTCCCCTTGGGCACAACTCATCCCATGTGAGTGCCACTTCCCTCTAGGACATGTGATTCCACAACGGTGACAGAATCCCCTGTCATACCTACTCATGTGCCTGAATCCGCTCATCCTACATGAGAGCTGGCACTTTTCCATATTCCTCCTGCACCCTCTTCCCTTCCACACGAGTCCACAACCCCTACGGTTGAGGTCCAACAGCCTGCTACGGAGCCCGATTTGGGCACCTCAGCATCGGGCTACTCTCGTGAGCCCGGTGGACATTTCTGACCACTGGCCTCTAGGGCTCAGCAGAATGCTGACTTGGTGTCTAGAAGCCCAACTCGTAGTATTCAGAGTGGCAAGCTCGACGTGAAGGCCCTTTGAGAACTTCATGACAAATCCATGGCGACTTCTCTTGCTTGATTTGATGCACAAACGGCTCCTCTAGGGTTGGATTTTGCGGCCATGGATGTCCATGCAAGCAAAAAAGTACAAGTGTCACAAGAGAGCGACTTGTTACTCGCTTGGGTGAGTCTTGCTAGTCGAGGCTCACCCGACGGGCCGGCGAGCGAGGCTCGCCGGGACACACAGCAGGTGTGAGGGCGAATCGCCCTCGTGCACCGGAAAAAGGGCCGGCTAGTCCGTGCCCTGCCCTGCACATTCAAGCACAACCTAGGTCGCTGTTTGTAGCAAGACTAATCTAGGTCAGTCACAAAGTTCTAGTGTAACCAAAGAAAATGGCAAAGGAGTAATTTAGGTTTGTAATGAGGTGGAGAGGCAGTGCTTCAGCACTAAGTGGTAGAGGGAGAGGGGGGTCATGCTAGCAGGGTAGAGGCGACTACGCGTGCGGGGCGAGGAAGTCACGAGCCGTCACGGTGCGTCGCCTCCACTCTCAGCTCTAGCATGCCCTGCGCACTCACGGCCATCCACAAGAAGACATATGTACACTGAGAGATTAACACGCCCCCTTGGACGGGAGTGCAGAAGGCATGCAACCAAGATGTTGTAGTTGAAGTAGACGGGAGGAGGATTGTAGTGCCTTGGTGAGGAAGTCTGCTAGCTGGGCTTGACCGCTGATAGCACGCACTTCGACTATCCCAGCCTCTACTGCCTCATGAACAAAGTGATGTTCGACACTGATGTGCTTCGTGCGTGGATGCAAAACACCATTATTCGCTGCAAGGCAGCGGGCTGCTGAGCTGTCACTGTGCACGGGAACAGCGGATGTGCACACGCCCAGTGCTTGAGGAACTGCAAGCCAAATCCCCTCACATGCGGCCTCACCCAAAGCCATGTACTCTGCCTCAGCCACGCTGCGTGCCACACATGACTGTTTGGCGCTGCGCCACGACACAGCAGTCCCCCACACACAAAACACAAATCCGCCCGGACTGTGAGCAGCACGGTCCCGCGCATAATCACTGTCACAATACCCATCAAGAACAAGATCTGTGTCAGGGGCAAACACTAGACCGAGGGCAGCCGTGTCCAACACATAACGCAATAGCTTCAGCAGTGCTTTGTGATGCGTGCTGCGTGGTTGTTGACTGAACTGGGCAAGCACATTGACTGCGCAATCAATGTCCGAACGTGTGGTAGAGGCAAGATATGAGAGGCTGCCGGTGATCTGCCTGTACAGAGTGGGTTCTGTGTCTGGGCCATAGTCTGTGGAGCGTGCATCAAGCAGGTGTGCGTAAACATCAGGACTCATGGGCTTGTGCTGCTGTGGGAGATATAGTACCAGGTGCTGGAAACGTTCAGTGAGATGAGCAAGGAACCGACTTTGGTGAAGGGTCAGGGTAGGTGCTGTGCGGTCACGTGTGATGGTCATGCCTAAGAAGTTCTGTGCCTCACCTAGGTCTGTTGTCTTGTAGTGAGTCGCGAGCAGTGCTTTGGCCCGTCCAATGAGCATGGGGCATGGAGACAGAAGCAACAAGTCATCCACATAAACCAGCAACGCAACAGGCACACCATTGTCCCAGCAAAAAAACAGCGAGGGGTCGCATGTACTTAGTTTAAATCCACCACATTCCAGAGTTTGGCGGATCTCTTGTTCCAACACCTGGGTGCTTGTTTTAAGCCGTACAAGGCTTTCAGCAGGAGCCACACCCTGTCTGTTCCATCCTCATAGCTCTCTGGCTGCTTGACATACAGTTCTTCTTCCAGTGGTCCATTCAGGAATGCATTTTCTATATCCATCTGGTGAATATCCCAGTTCTCTCGTGCGGCAACTGCCAGCAGTGCACGACTGGTTGCATACTTACCCATGGGTGCATGTGTATCAGTGAAATCCTGCCCCGGGATTTGATGAAAACATTTGGCCACAAGGCTTGCCTTATACTTCTCAATCAAGCCCTTGAGGTTCCTTTTCAGTTTGAACACCATTAAACATCAATGGCCTTGCGGCCGGGTGGCAAGGGCACCAGCTCGTACACCTCATGTTTCAACAGTGTATTCAGCTCAGCGACCATTGCCTTTTCCCATTCAGCGGCATCTGGACGCCCCCTTGCCTCAATTAGGGTCAGTGGTTCGGTTGCACTGTGATCCAAGGATGCAGTGCCGACAGTGTTGTAGAATTGCTTGTAGTCAACTCTGGGAAGGTCACGCAGAGATCGTCGCACTGGCTTGGGCGACGGAGTTTCTGTACTTTCAGTCTCGGCTGGAGGGGTCAGAGGCTTGAGACCTAGAGGTGCCTTAGAGGCACTGGACTCTGTGCTGGCCAAGTCTGTGGATGAGAGCAAGTCTGTTGGCACAGGGGTGGCCATCTCATTGTCTCGCATTGGTCGAGGTGTCTGACCCACATCTTGTGGTGGGGAGGACATAAAGACAGGCACACTCACATACTTTGGGTAGTGATGCTGTGTGGGCAGTGAGGGAGTGTGACACAGTGTTGGGAACACCTTGTAGGGCATGTGTTCCAAAAAGGATGCATCGCAACTTTTGACAAAGCTATGATTTTTGGGATCTCAGAATCTCCAAGCCTTTGAGTTGTGAGAGACCCCGAAAAAGACGCACCATCGACCACACGGACTCAGCTTGGTATCTCGTTGTGGTGGTGCAAACCAGACGCATGCCATTGTTCCCCACACCCTAGCGGGCCTTAGATCAGCCTTCTCTTTGAATCAGCACTCCCATGGTGTGACTGACTTGGGAAGTGAACCTTGTGGAATGTGGTTCCATACCCAGGTGACATACTTCACGGCCTCCTCCCAAAACCCAAAAGACAGGCCGGACTCTGTTAATAGTGTACGCAGTGCATCACTGAGGGTTCTGTGCCACCGTTATGTCACTCCATTTTTTTTTGGAGTGTAGGGAGCTGTATTCTGGTGTTCGACTCCTCTAGCGTTCAGTTCAGTGGTCAGTGCTCCAAGAAACTCCCCTCCTCTATCAGTTTGCAACTTGAGGAGTGAACAGCCTGTCTGTCGCTCAACAAGTGAGATCCATTCAGTGATGGCACGTTGGGCATCTGCCTTGGTTTTTAGCAGAAAAGCCCAGCAAAAGCAGTTGTAGTCATCAGTGAGAGTCAAGACATACATTGATGCATACTGGACTGACGGCACTGGCATCCTGTGAGGTCCTATGAGGTCTACGTGTACCAGTGCCAGTGGTCTCATGGTGTTGCTTTCTGATCTAGGGAAACTTTGTCGGTGTGCTTTCCCTTCATGACAGTCTAGACAGGCGTTCACTTTGAGACCGTGTGGACAGTCAATAGGAAGCAGACCGTGTGCTGGGACATGTTGTAGCAGATCTGTAACTGTGTCAGTGTTGAGGTGAGCAAGACGACGATGAATGAGCTCTCTGTGTGTGGCATCCGTGCTTGACACAACATGCACTTGGGGACGGTTCACACGTGAGTGGACAAAGGGAAAAAGGGTCAGTCTGTACAACATGTCCATGTGCAGTGACCCATCAGCCAGCAATGAGCTAGATGCATCATAGAGCATGCAGCATCATCGTTGTGTCAGCGCTGTCACATTTGCCTGTTGGTCTAGTTGCCCCCCAGACAACAGGTTGACTTTCAGCCACAGCACATACAGGACACCAGTCAACCACAACACCCCGCCTGGGGCCTGGAGAGCCACTTTCCCCATACCCTCAACGGACAACACTTCCCCCGACCCAGTCTTCACACCCTCAACATCAGGCGTGGCATGCAGTGTGACAAACAGCTGGCGATGTGGGGACATGTGATGAGATGCAGCAGTGTCAAACAACCACTCATGCATGGGGAGTGCGTGAGATGTAGTGATATGAGTGTGCCCCAACTTCTGACCTGGCGGCTGTGGTATGGCAGTCGACTCAGGTGGGTGCAGCTCCGTGGGCGCGCTCAACCCTAGTCCAGGTGGCAGTGCTAATGACTGATGTGGCTCGGTTGTCTGGACGTACACCCTCTGCGCCCATGCTGGAACAGGTGCGGGCGCACTGACATTTTGGGGAATGAAGCTGGGTCCCTAATACACGGGTGAAGATGGAGCTGACGCTGATGGGTACACAGTCGGCTGCAACTGCAGTGGACCAAATGTCGCCGCCCTAAAGGGTACTGGTGCACAAGGTCCCATCATGGCAGGGGTCGTCCATGATGGGGGGTGAAGGTGCTGACCGTGCTGTTGGAGTTGAGCAGGTGGTTGTCCCACTGATGGGCGTGTCTGCTGCGTGGATGGCGTCATGAGATGCTCAAGAGTCGGGCACGAGCGCCAGTAGTTGCAAGTGCGGTTTCCCACTCCTTGACCGCGTCCGCATCCCCCGCCTCTTCCACCGCCACGGCCTCCTCCGCCGCCACGGCCTCCCCCGCCTCCCCCAACCGGGTGGTGGTACGAGGGAAGAGAAGTGCCTCTGCTCTGATGCACAAACGCACTTGCTGCTGCGCCTTCGTCTTCGCGTGCCTCGCCTTTCAGGATGTCTTCATAGTTGTGCAGCTCCTCGAACACCTCTCCCAAGTCGGTGTTCCCGATATCAGCGACTTTCAGCTTTCGGAGTAGACCACATCGAAATTCCTTGTACGGTTCTAATAGGTGAAGGAGAACCGGATCCAGCCACTCGAGGATAGTGCAGGTGGCGCCGAGCCCAAGGATGCGCCGACGGAGGTCCATCATAGCATCCCAGTACTTGGCAACCGGTGCACTGGGCTTGGGACGGAAGTGACGGAACTTCTCACGCAGGAAGATGACAAGAGCCATCCCCTGCTCTTCCTTCCGCGTGGCAAGGTGTCGCCACGCATCATGGGGCCTAGGGTCTCCACTACAAGGATTTTTGGGGTCCTCGCCCTTGCCCGCAAACCGAAAATGACGTATGGAGTATTGTTGCTTGTGAGGATGAACTGAAAGCCATCCGTGAGCACGGTGTCTATGAGCTTGTTGACTTCGCGCCTGTACGGAAGGTTGTACAGGCCAAGTGGGTCTTTAACGAGAAGGTGAAGCCGGGTGGCACACTAAATTGCTACAATGCTTGCTTGATGGCCAAGGGGTTCTCATAGCTTGAGGGTGTGGGCTTCACTGGCACCTTTGTATCCGTTGGCTGCAAGACCATCGCTCGCACTTTGTTCGGGTTGTTTCTCACCACGACAGGGAGATGCACCATATGGATGTGAACAACACGTTCCTCCATGGCACCTTAGAGGAGGAGATCTTCATGGTTCACTCACTTGGTTTCGAGGTCAGTGACAAGTTCTGGTACTTTGCGCAAAGCCTCGTATGTCTTCAAACAGTCACCCAGGTTTTGGAACTAAAATTTCACTTGCACACTGACACGTGCCGGTTACGCATAGAGTAATGCCGACCCGTCCCTCTTTCTTAGAAGGACAGTTGAGAGCTTCACCACCATCCTGGTCTATGTGGACGATCCCCTGACTGCATCTCCTTCTATGGAGGCCGTGAAGGAGGCCAAGATAGTCCTTCAAGCTGCCAATAGGATGAAGGATCTTGGTCTTGCAACTATGTTTCTTGGCATGGATATCGTACGTGATCGTGAGCGACGAACAATCTTGCTACACCAGGCATGTTATTTCCACATTGTGGGGGAGCGTTTTGCTTATCTCCTTGGTGCAGTTCCCACAGCCTCCACTCCTATCACACATGACGGGCAGGATGCTGCAAAGGTGGATGATCCATTACAACTGGGGGAGACAGTGGACGTGATGTTATATTCACACCTCATTGGCTTTTTTATGTTCTTGACGACTACCACAAAACCCGACATTGCCTTTGTCATCAACCTCCTTACACAGTTATCATAGAGTCATTGGGCAAGAGACCTTCACGCGGCTGTGCAAGTGGTGCGGTACATGGTCTCTATACCGTACATCAGACTCTCCTTTTGACGGCAGACTTCAGTGGTAGTCGATGGCTACATACATAGTGACTGGGTATAGAGCCCTGATGAGCGCATTTGGACAGAGACATGTTCATATTAGATGGCACCGCTGTGTTGTGGCACAGCTGCAAGTAGGTATGTATTTCATATAGCTCTTTAGAGGTTGAATATGTTACGCTGGAGGCTGGGGCTGCCAAAGCAGTGTGACAATAGTTTCTGTTTCGTTAATTGCTTCAATCTTTTTCTTGCTTCAGTTTGTATTGTGAGAGCAAGAGCGATCTTTCTATTAGAGAGAACTCTCATGTGTTTCATGTTCACATGAAGCACATTGCTGTTGAACATAACTTTGTGCATGATCTTATGGAGCAACAGGTGATCTTCGTCATCCAGGTCGACACTAACATGCAGCATCCTAAATTCCTGACCAAGGCACTGGCGCGCAGAATGTTCATGGTGGCCGTTTGCTCTGTCGGACTTCGCCGACAGAGAAAAAGGCCTGCGAGTGGCTGAGAGTGGATTGTGTGAATATGGATTGTTGTGCATCTGGTCACGCACGTGTGTCAGTTCTGCACATGTATGGACATGCGTAAAATCGGGTTATTGGGGAATGTTGTGATGTGAGTCGTGAATTACTGTCTGTAGAACCTATTTAGACCACTCGGCCATGTTCGTGCACATGCCAAACATTGATACAGATCCAGTTGGCACCGGAGCATCAACGGGTGGTGGCTCCACCCACGAGCAGCTGCCAAGCAATTGCCACGTCGTCACGGGTGCTTGCTGGGGTGCTCTGTATTTTTTCTGCAGTCGCTAGAGTTTTCTCAATGGACAAGTTCCTGAGCGTGATTACATGTTTTGCGTTGTTTGTCAACAAATCAATGCCAGACCTGTGCATATGGCAAATCGTATTGTTTGAGTCAAGATTTCTCATCTGTAAGTTCATATGATGTTGCTTTTGGATGCCTACGCACAGAGTTATGGCCAAAACAGTGGTTTTGGGCTAGTTTTAGGACAAACTGACACTGTGGCGTGCCTCACCCGACATGCGCAGCATCAGGAATGTATGCTGTATGTTTGTCATTTTTCATCTCTCTCTGTACATCGAAGCTATTGCACTTATGAGACTCGCCTTGCCCAATCTTTTCTGTTTCTATACCCGCCCTTTGTGCTAGAGCAATCGTTGACTGGATAACATAACCCTGTCAACAGCAGCAATGCTAAGAAGCTTCCAGGTAGCTTCTCAATCTGTTTTAAATGTGTTGTTTTATGTGGCCTAAATGTGGAGCATGGCTTGCATTATGTAGCTTGAATTGCTGGCCGAATGTGTTTGTCTGTGCCATCATGGGGTCATATGCCATTCTGACTCTCTCATCTTTGCTTCTTTTCCTTAGAGGAATGTGTGGTAATCTGGTCTTCTTGAGTCTTCCACCATTGTACGCCGAGGTGGTGGTTGCTTTGAATACAATTCTCATCTAACAAGAAAAGAAAATGAATACAATAGCTGTATTCTTCCACATTGGAAGACAAATTGGCAGGGTACCCCCACTTTTACAAAAGAGGAAAACATGACAGTTCT
Source organism: Penium margaritaceum (assembly GCA_023375785.1). NCBI lineage: Eukaryota > Viridiplantae > Streptophyta > Zygnematophyceae > Desmidiales > Peniaceae > Penium > Penium margaritaceum. Next base: position 144,304 of record SZWC01003800.1, read on the forward strand.
TGCTGTGGGTCAGCATCACTCCTTTGGAGTCATTTCTTCCTCGCAAGATGTTGGTGTGTGAGTCACGGTGACCTCTGGACTTGTCGTCACAACTCGCCAGTATGCCGGGACACTCGAAGGCTACTTTGATAGCATCCGCCCCAGTAGACGTGCCCTCTTGTTCTCTCTTGGGTTTTCACGGTGACCACTTCTTGTGATCCATTTTCTTAGTGGTACTATCCTTGCCTCTTAATGATCCAGCTATGTGGATTATCTCTTGTTGCACCTGACGCTTCTTTTGGTATGTCATTCGGACAACCGAGGAGCCCATATGGCTCCTGGGTTCTCCTTTGCTGGTGTTTTGGAGCTTGTAGCCGGGCTAGGCTAAGATCTCACATGTTGGTTGGACTTTTTTGCTTAGTTGCGCGCACATGGGTGAGACTCCACATATGCACTTGTTTGTTTTTTGTTACTAACTTCCATTCATCTATGCATATCTTTGCCTTCTCTCCACCAATTCAAGCGTCGTCTGTAATGCTTTGTTCATCACAGTGTAGTCTCTCATACAGAATGTCACTAGGAGAGTTCTCTCATTCCCTCGTTGTATCTGAGTAGTAGAGAGACACGACCTCTTCATCCCACCATGCAACATGCAGCAACAACAACGGAAACATCTGGGCTGGGCTGGGCTAGGCTGGGTGGGGCGTACAGGTCCTGGCAACGTGGAGGCTCTGAGCTAATGGCTCATGTCACGTAGTCCTCCGTTAGGTCCAAAAGCGGAATGCTGCCAAAACAAATTCATTAGTTTTCCTCATGGCGGTGACCTTCTTGGTGGCGACGTGCAACGCGAGTGGCGGCGTTTTAGGCCACCACAACAACGTTGGCCACCATAGCAACGGTGTCCAGCTACCCTCTTTGGAAGAGGAGCCAAATCAAAAGCAACAGCAGCAGGAGCAGCAGCCGCTGCTACATCCCATCGTAAATACAGCAACAGCATCTGCAGGAGTAGTGCCAGCAGCAATAGCAGCCGCAGTAGCAACCGCGATTGTCCCACCTTTGGCTGCATTGTATCCTCATGCAGCAGCTAGAGCATCAGCACTAGCAGTGGTAGTAGCAGCAGCCACACTCGTGGCAATAGCACTAATCGCTAAACTAGTAACGCAATAGCCACAGCANCCCCCCACCTTTTACCCCATGCTCTTTGGTTTAGACCCTCATACGTGGGAGTGTGACCCCATGTGGTGGGAGACCACCGTCGTCATATCCTTGACAGTTCTGAAGTCCGGTTGGGCTTTGTGCTTGCATCTTCCACAGTGGTTGTTCTCCATCCGGGGTGGTGTTGGCTTCCGCAGCTGTACTCCCCTACGGTCTATGGGCTGCCTTCTTCATCCTACACCCCTCCTTTGTGGCTCCAGCCTACAAGTCCATATCTCTCCCAGCCATGAGCTCCGTCCTTTCCCAAGTTGCCACACTATCCAGACACATCTGCACCAGCCTCCACATTCCCTCTTCCTCCTTGGCCTCAGGACGTCAACTCTGGTGTGAGTTTGACTGTTGAGTCCGAGGGTCGCCGTTGCTCGTCGGATGGAACCCTTTGAGGTGCGTCGCATGGTCAGATAGTGTCATCCATGGAGTGGATTGAGCATTGGCTGTCATTCACCCTTCCCCATCTCCTTGCCATAACTTTTGGTTGTGCTGTGTCCTTTCCTACCCTTACTACACATTCAAACAATGTCATGTAACCGCTCTGTCTCATGAGCCAAGTGGCTTTTGGTTCATCGATTTTGGAGCCACTCATCACATGGCCTCTTCTCGTGCCGCACTTGTTATGTTGGGCCCTGTCAGTGACATACGCTTTGTCCGTATTGTTTCTGGCCAGATATTGCTGGTTCAGGTCGTTGGTGTTGTGCATTTTGTTAGTCCGTCGGGTGATGCCTTCATTCATGATGTCCTATTTGTCCCTGTGCTTGAGGTCAGCTTGTTTTCTATCACTGCCTTAGATGATCAGGGCATGGAATTCATTTCCTCTCGTGGCGCTGGAACTATGTTGTTGAAGTTGTCTGGCTGTCATGTTTTTTGTGGTCTGTGTTGCAATTAACTGTATCGTATACCCTTGTTTGTACCGTCGCTCACCGCCGCTGCAGTAGCTCATTTGCATGTTTTTTCCTCGCATTCCCTTGCACATAAACGTTTGTCCCATCGCCATCTGTTTCACGTGCATACAACTGCCATACATAGCCTCTTTTGTCATCAGCCTGCTGTTGGTCTTGACCATGGCACATTCCCCGTGCCATGTACTGCTGACTGTCTTGATTGCGCGCAAATCAAGCTACATTGCACGTCATTTCCTTTGTTTGACTCCCGCATGCCGCACCCCCTCTCTCTTGTCCATGCGGACGTCATGGGCCTGCTTCCTGATGCATTTCTGGGAGATGTTGGTCGGTACGTCTTGTGTCTTACGGATGACTTCTCTCGCTTTCGTTGGATCTTTGCCCTTCACCAGAAAAGCGATGATGAGCCCACATCGAGTCTTGGCTTGTCCAGGTTGAGCTTGCTTGCCATCGTAAGCTGGTCGTATTGGCTCCGATTGTCGTGGGGAGTTCATGGATCCCACGGTCTGGTTCCTCAAGTCTCAAGAGGGGGGAGGGGGGTTTCTTTCCTCCATATACATCACAGTAGAATGGGGTGTCGGAATGTTGGAACCGCACTCTGGCTGACGGTGTTCATACCCTTCTTTTCAAGTCCGGTCTTCCTCCGTTGTTTGCCTTAAAATCCATGTCCTACATGAAGTGGGTTTGGAACCTTGTTCCTCACCGTCCGTTGCTGCACCATGTCATGCCATTAGAACGATGGTATGGTCATCACGCACACCTTTTCCATACTTGTGACTGGGACAGCGTCGCCTGTGCTTGGCTCCCTGAAGACCAGCGTAATGGCAAGCTGTCTCCTCGAGGTCATCTCTGTCCTTTCCTTGGTGTTTCCTCTCAGTCCAAGGCTTGGCAATTTTGGGACCTTGAGCATGGTCGGGTTGTCAGAGTCTCGCGATGCTCTTTTCTTTGAGAGCACCTTCTCTCGTGACATTGCTCCTATCACTTCACTCACGTCCTTCTCTCATGTAGGCAGAGGTGGTGGTGTATATGGAGTGCCCTTTGGTAGTGGCTGCATTTCGTATCTGGTTGCTCCGTCACCGGCGTAATCTTTTGTCGCATCTACATCCTTGCCAGCTTCACCTCGTCATGTTTGTGTTGTCACCAGCATCATCTCCTGCCGTGTCTGCATTGTCCTCAACATCATCTCTCGTTGCATCTGCATCGTCGCCAATGTCATCTCTTGTCACATTTGCATCATTGCCTACATCATCTCTTGTGACATCCATGTTGTCACCTACATCATCTCCTGTCACATCATCGCTAGCATCATCTCATGTTGCATCTCCATCGTCACCATCTTTGTCTCCTGTCCCATCTATGTCATAATCTTCATCCTCTCCTATTGCTTCTGCATCATCACTTGTGTCACCGGTTGTGGTCCCATCGGCAATAGACCCAGTCGTACCATCGTAGCCCCCGATCTCATCTCTCTTTTTCCATGCACCAAGCGGTTGTCTGAGACCGTTGTAGTCTGTACCTCACTATGCCGTGCCTACCAGTCGCGCAGCCTCAGCTGGTCCCTCTGGGCCCTTGCGGTCAATCCACCCTCTTCACAATGGTGTCGTTGACCCTGCACAACCCTCGCCCTATCTCTGGTCTTGACACTCTTGGCCTAGCGGCGGCTGTGGTGCAACCTAATACTGGGCTTGGCTATTCTCTCATCGCTGATGAGTTCCACAAAGCCATTGCGACAAAGGGGTCTACTCAATCTGTGCTATGTTCCTCAGTCGCCACCGTCCTCGTTGCGAGTGGCACCACCACCAAACACAATCCAACAAACACGCTCTGGTGCAGATGTTCCACTTTGGGAACAGGCTATGCACAAGGAACTCACTTCGATTGAGGCGTATGGGGTTTATGAGAAGGTGAGGCTCCCGCCTGGCTGCTAAGCCGTATTGGCTCATTGGGAATTTTGAAGGGGCCCAATGGCACAGTGGAATAGTTTAAACCCCGTCTCACAGCAAAGGGCTTCTCCCAAGTACTGGTTGTGGATTTTGATGCCACCTTTGCCCCTATATGCAAGTACAACACTGCAAAGGCATTCTTGAGTCAAGTGACCTAGCATGATTGGGATCTTCACCAGATGGACGTGAAGAATGCCTTCTTGCACGGCAACATCGAGGAAGAGATTTATCTTGTCCAGCCTCTATTGGTAAAGGACGGCATAGAAAGATTCTGGCACCTTTTAAAGACCTTGTATGGTCCGAAGCAATCTCCGCACTAGTGGAACCTTGAGATCTCCTCTACTTTTGAGCGGGGAGGGGATCACCGCAGCTCAGTGGACCCAACTCTGTTCGTGAATGCCTCCTCTGCACCCTTTGTTGCTATCCTGGATGTTTGGATGACCTCTTGATTGCGTCCCCCGAATTGCAAGTTGTTCATGTTGTGAAGGATCTCCTCCAGTTTGTGTACAAAATGAAGGACCTTGGTCCAGCTTGTGTCATCCTACGAGTGGAGATTGAGCGTGATTGTCAGCGTTGCAGACTACATTTGCATCATGCTGGTTACATCAGGACGCCCGGGGAGCTTTTTTTTAACCTAATGGCCACAATCCCCTTTGAGTATTGGAGAGTAGTGGAGTGATAGAGTTGTGGAGCGGGAGAGTAGTGAAGCCATAGAGAAGTGGAGTGGGAGAGAAGAATAGTGGGAGAGTACTTGAGCAAGAGAGTAGTGGGTTAGGTGAGTAGTGGAGCGGGAGAGTAGTGGAGCAGTAGAGAAGTGGAGTGGTAGAGTAATGGAGCAGCAAAGTTGTGGAGAGGTAGATTAGTGGAGCGATAGAGTATTGGAGCATGAGAGTAGTGGAGCCGTAGAGTAGTGGAGCGGTAGATTATTGGAGTGATAGAGTAGTGGAGCGGTATATAGTCAAGTGGTAGAGTTGTGGAGCGGTACAGTGGTGGAGCGATAGAGTACTCGAACAATACAATATCCCTAGGACGCCCGGTGGGCAGAGGCTTCTTACGTCGGCAGACCTAGATTGTGAGGGGGAGCCTGAGGATGTCATTATGTACCTGTAAGTCATTGGCTCCATGATGTTCCTCGGGACCACGACGCGCCCAGATGCTGCCTCTATTGTGACCTTCTTGTCGCAGTCCTCAAAGGATCTGCGTCAACTCGATCTGGAGGTTGCTCTGCGTGTGGTGCAATATGTCGTGTCTACCCCATGCCTGAGCCTGTGCTTTTTCGTGCAGACGCTTGTTGTTTTTGACAGATGCACTGACAACGACTGGATCCATGATCGTGATGCACGCAACCGGTCTGGTTACATCTTCCTTGTCCGAGGTATAGCTGTCTCATGGAAGAGTGGCAAGCATGATTGTGTAGCGTGAAGCTCGACTTAGGCTGAGTATGTCACACTAGGGGTTGGGGTCTGTAAGAGCATCTGGTTGTTTTGTCTCATGCAGCAGCTGCTCCAGCCCATACGTTTCATCACCATCCACTACGACAATAAGAGCACGCGCCGCATGGCGTAGTATGATGGCATGTGTCACAAGCACGGAAAGCACATCAACATTGAGCATCACTTTTTACGCGAGCACATTGCATGTGGCAATGTGTATGTCGTGGGTATCAACACATGGCACCAACGTGCAGACTTTCTCACCAAAGCCTTGTGTAGCGGCAAGTTCAAGTTTGCGTTGCATAATGTAGGGCTTCTTGTGTATGCTCTGGCTCCTACCTGATTTGTACCCCGCTTTTTCTGCTTCCTCTCTCTTTCACCAGTTTTGTGTGGTCTTATTTCATGATTATTGCCGTGCCCTCATGTTCCCATTATTTTGTGACCCTTGCTTGCTTGCGGTCAGGCGTCTATAGGTCATGGGGGAGTGTTGGTGTGTGAGTCACGGTGAACTCTGGACTTGTTGTCAAAGCTCGTCGGTATGCTGGGACACTCAATGGCTACTCTGACAGCATCGGCACGAGTCAGCGCGCCTTCGTGTGCTTTCCGGAGCTTAGTGACCACCTAGTGACCACCTTTAGTGACCACCTACCGGAGTCCAAGCATGACACCCCTGAGCATGCGCGTGCTTTTGCTGCATGGCCGAGCTTCTTCTCTTTCCATGCATGGGGGGTCTCGTAATCCCCATGAAACCCTCGTGCGCCCTCCTGCCCCCCAAAAAAGAATCACAATCCATTCAAATGAGGGGTTTGTGATTGTTCGATCATAATGCTGACATCAGCACTCTAAGAATGCATGCATGTCACATTGTCTCAATGTAAAATCCGAGACAAAACCGTGTATGGAGTTGCAATGGAGACATGTTTTCATTAGTCTACAAACTGGGGCATGGTTCATTTGAATTCAGAATGTGGGGAAATCTAACCATTTCGTCCAAAACAAATGGACTCCCCCAATCACATGACCTCTTCTTAGTGCTCAAGGTTCTGGACCTTAGGTACCAATGCAACATTCAATCTGAGCGTTGGATCGTGGCGTTGGTTTCACACACGGGGGACTGACTAAATGTCCACAAAATTCTTGATACCTATTGCCACATACATGTTCTGCACATGAATCACGCCATATCCATTTCTGGAACTTTTCACTTCTTTCTTAATGATGTATCCAACGAGCATGCAAAAAAGTGCGCTATATCCGAGTGTACACGCTATGACGACGCCGCATGCCATCTAGCAATAGTGTGCTCACGTCGTCAGACATGAAAAAAAAATCACAAACCCCTCTGTAGAGGAGTTTGTGACTTTTCTCACAAAGATTTGCAACCGTTTTGAGTGGGGGGTGTTGTGATGCTGTCAGACATACACAGTTGTACAGTTGGTTGTGACCACTCGGCCGTGTCCATGCTCGTGCAGATCCTTGAGGCGGACCCGGCTGGAGACGGAGCCCCCTGAGGTGGTGCTCCACCCGCTGGAGGCAGCCTGATAGCCTATCTGGTGTACCGGAGGGTTGCCACGACCTACGAACTGCTTTTGGAGACATTCAGGATTTTCTCGGTGGACAGCCCTGCCAGGCTGATTTGCATGTTTGTTTTCTTACACTCTCCGACTGCTGCTAGACATAGGCGTGTGACCAGTCGTTGTGTCCATCTTTTTGTCTTGCATCCGTAGGATCAGACGGCGCTCCGTTTGGACGCCTGTGCGCAGAGTTATGGCCAAAACAATGGTTTTGGGCCGGTTCAGGACAGACAGTTGCCGCCGCGTGCGCCACCTGCTGTGAGCCGCGGCGGCTGTTTATGCTATGGACCTGTCATTTTTCAACTCTCTCTGCACATTCACTGCAATGCAGCTTCTGAGACTTGTCTTGTCTCTCCTAGTCTGATCCTTGCTGTTCTCGCACCCGCTTACATGCTAGTGCGTTAAGCTGACTGGTCTGTGCCGCCACGTCAGCAGCAGCATTGCTAGGAAGCTGTGGTGAATCTTCTCATGGTATCAGAGCGGCGAGCCAGGGCTCGCACAGCTGCGCACCAGAGACGCAGCGTTTGGCAGCAGCAGTGAGCGACAGCAGCAGCAGCCTTGAGTGGCAGCAGCAGCACAGCCCACCGCAGCAGCAACGGGTCCTGTGAGGGGGGACCACCACCAGGCAGCAGTGGACGCGGCCACGACAGCCGCATCAGTCAACACAGCCGCAGCTTCTCCACCCATGGCCGCAGCAAACGTGGCCGTGACATCAGCCGCGGAAGCAGCAGCTGCAGCGGCAAAAGGGAGCAGCTGCGGCAGCAGCAGCCGCGGCAATGGCAGCTGCCGCAGCAGCAGCAGCCGCGGCCTTGGCGGCAGCCGCAACAGCCAGCAGCGGCAGCAGCAGCCGCGGCAGCAGCCAGCAGCCGCGGCAACAGCCAGCAGCCGCGGCAGCAGCCAGCAGCCGCGGCAGCAGCTAGCAGTGGCTGCGGCAGCAGCAGCAGCAACCGCGGCTGCTGCAGCAACAGCGCAGCAGCGCAGCGCGGCAGCAGCCGCTGCGTAGTAGCAGCGGCAGCGTGGCAGCGCAGCAGCGCAGCAGCGCAGCAGCAGCAGCGGCAGCGCAGCAGCAGCAGCGTAGCGCAGCAGCGGCAGCGCAGCAGCAGCGCAGTGCTGCCGCGGCTGCGCAACAGCAGCGACAGCACAGCGGTAGCTGCGCAGCGCAGCAGCGGCAGCGCTGCAGCAGCGTAGCAGTGCAGCGCAGTAGCAGAGCAGCAACAGCGCAGCGCAGCAGCATCAGCAGTGGCAGCGACGATGCCCGCACCCCACTGCTGATGTCAGCAGATCCCTGCTGACATCAGCAATGAGCACGCTGCCATCATCGTAGACTTCGTGAAGTTTTTTGACAAAAAGTCAATTTTTGCCAGCGTTTCAAATCCTCGAGAAACGCTGACGGTTCTGTGTTCAGACGACTTTTGCACCGCCTCAGCATGGAGTCAAGCAGCTCCAAGGGCAAGGAGCCGGAAGACACCATCACGAGCGGGGTCCGCAGCCCACGCTCAAAGGCAATTGACTTCCTATTGGTGGAGCAGTCATCGCTCCGCCAGCGCCAAGATGAGCAGTCAGCGATTCTGCGGTAGATCCGCGATGCCTTGGTCTCTTTGTCTGAGACACCGGGACATCAGCCCGAGAACGAGAGAAAGGCAACCCCATCGGGCCAGGAGTCTGCTGGTCCCGCTGGCGCTCCTGCGCAGAGACGGGAGTCCATTGTCGAGGAGTGGGATCAGGCTCCACCTCCCACTTGGGAGGATGCGCTTCGCCGGCTGATGGAGCAGATGAGTAGCCTGCGCATTGAGACGCCGGTGCCTAGCCCGAGGGGACAGCAGCAGCAGCATCCGGAGCGGCAGCAGCAGCAGCAGGGCGACACACGTCAGGCCTTAGGTACAACTGGGGGAGCAGCGTTGATGCCTCTCATGCCTCTCCCACGTTCGCTCCTAGCACCATCTGAGGTCCAGCTCCCCACGGAGCGACGACCTAAGGACTTCGAGACTTCCCCACCTTGCTACGACAACAAAGCGGGGTTTGACTGTTGGGAGGTGCTGTTTCAGGTATGGGCGGACTCGGAGGGGGTCTGGCCCTACTACCACAGCCAGTACCAGACGGCTGATCCGCTCCAGTCCCTTACTGCAGCACATGCCATGCGTGGACTGCTGTACGCACTTCCACAGGAGATAGTGGTCGACTTTCGCCCTTTCCTGGGCGCGCCTGGGACTGGAGCAGGCGCAGACCCGCACCGCGGCTGGGAGCTGGCGCTGACCTTATTTGCAGCTGAGACTCACGCGACCCGGTCCGCGCGCCTTCGCAAGTTGCACTCCCTTCATCAGGGATCCTCGGAGTCAGCAGCTGATTATTGGCGTCGGGCCATGCGCCTGTACACTCGCCTTGGCACCGGAGGCGGCTCTCAGCTCTGGGCGCTGGACACCATCATGCTGGAAGTGCGCCCTGAGCTCACAGACACCTTCTCCCGCCTCGACCAAGATGTCCTCGCATCCATGTCAGACACCCTGTAGCTACTGCCCTGGGCGCAGCGGTACTTCATCCAGGTCGCGACGGCTGACGAGGCAGCCCGCGCGCATTGGGAGGGCGCCATGGTCGCAGCAGCAGTGGGAACGACGTCCTCTACGCCTTCCACACCGTCGTCCGCCTTCACCCCCACCAGCTCCACCTCTCCCTCTCCCGCCTCCTCCTCTGTTGCTCCGACAGCCACTGTAGTAGTTATGAAGGAAAAGAAGGGACCGCAGCAACCTTCTGGTGGTTTCGGACGGACTGTCCGCTGCCACAACTGCGGTGGACCTCATCGCTACACGGAGTGTCAGCAGGAGCTGGACTGGGCGAGGATCACCCGCGGTCTTCAGGCAGCCCACGAGGAGCGGATTCGCACTGGAGCAGCAACCCGTGCCGCGACGACCTCGGGTGCAGCACCGGCAACAGGCCCGCCGCCATCCGGGGGGAGCACCACCCCGGACCCGAGGGATCAGACCATCGCAGAGCTACGTCGACTGCTGGCACTTTGCTCTCAGGGAAGTGCGGGTGTGCTGTCACAGTCGAGTGGTCCACAGACTGCCTGTCCATCTGTGTCTGTTGCACGTGGTCATGCGTGTGGGGGGGCTGCGTCGCCTGGTGAGGATGAGTCTGATAGCACAGAGTGGTTGGATGAGTCGCATTGTCGTGCATTGTCCCGCTGTCCTGCCACACCTGCTCAGCGTCCAGCAGAGGCAGCGTGCTCCGTTGCACGTTGCACCGTGACCACCACAGGTCGTGAGGCGTGTGGCCACTGGATCATTGACTCAGGGGCCACTCACCACATGACCTCCGACCGTACTGCCTTTGTCGTGCTTGGTCCTGTTGGGTCTGTTCGGTCGGTGCGGACAGGTTCTGGGCAGTCACTACCTGTTCAGGGGACAGGGATCGTACGGTTTGATGGTCCGTCTGGTCTCGTGTACCTCTCTGACGTGCTTTTTGTGCCTGATCTCGAGCTCAGCCTACTCTCTGTCCGTGCCTGCACGAGGATGGGTCTCTCTGTTCACCACTCCTCTGATGATGCCACGATCACTGCACTTGACACTTCCACGGTTGTGTTGCGTGCCACTGTTGTAGATGACCTGTATCGCATAGCGCGCTGCTCTGCCCCTGCCTCTTCCCCTTGCTCGTCTGCTCGCGTCTTTGTCACGGGGGTGTTGTCTCCTGACCACCAGCGCCTGTTACACCGGCGCCTGTGTCATGTGGGCACGGACACTGTGTCCAAGCTCATCCGTACACAGCCCGCCCTCGGTCTTGACGCGGCTTCCTTCGAGAAGCCGCCTAAGACCGACTGTCTGTTCTGCGCTCAGGGTAAAATGNAGCTCAGCCTGCTCTCTGTCCGTGCCTGCACGAGGATGGGTCTCTCTGTTCACCACTCCTCTGATGATGCCACGATCACTGCACTTGACACTTCCACGGTTGTGTTGCGTGCCACTGTTGTAGATGACCTGTATCGCATAGCGCGCTGCTCTGCCCCTGCCTCTTCCCCTTGCTCGTCTGCTCGCGTCTTTGTCACGGGGGTGTTGTCTCCTGACCACCAGCGCCTGTTACACCGGCGCCTGTGTCATGTGGACACGGGCACAGTGTCCAAGCTCATCCGTACACAGCCCACCCTCGGTCTTGACGCGACTTCCTTCGAGAAGCCGCCTAAGACCGACTGTCTGTTCTGCGCTCAGGGTAAAATGCATCGCTGCACTTACCCTGCCTCTGTCACTCGCGCGCAGCGTCCTCTGGAGCTTGTCCACTCGGACCTCCTCGGACCTCTCCCTGTCGAGTCTGTCGCTGACCGTGGTCGGTATGTCCTTACCCTCATGGATGACTTCACTCGCATGCGGTGGGTCTACTACCTCCACCAGAAGAGCGATGCCGCTCTTGTTGTGCGCTTGTGGCTCGTGATGGCTGAGCGTTAGTCTCTTCACTCCCTTCACACCTTCCGCTCTGACCGCGGCGGTGAGTATCTCGGTGAGCTGACCACTCACTTCGTCGAGCTTGGTATCTGTCACCAGCTCTCGGTGCCTGCTACGCCACAGTAGAACGGTGTGTCTGAGCGCTGGAACCGCACCATGGAGGATGCGGTTCGCGCTATGTGCGCTGAGTGCGGTCTTTCGGAGTCCTTCGCCTTCGAGGGCTTTGCGTACATGACGTGGGTGTGGAACCGCATCCCGCATGGTCCCTTGCCGGACCACGTCACGCCGTATGAGCTGTGGTTCGGTCACCGTGCGGATCTCAGGCTTGCTCGCGTCTGGGGTTCCTTGGCTTGCGTCTGGTACACCGAGGACCAACAGGGGTCCAAGGTCTCTCCACGCGGCCGGATGTGTGCCTTCCTCGGTGTCTCCTCACACTCCAAAGCGTGGCGTTTCTTGGATGAAGGATGACACCGCATTGTTGAGTCGCGTGACGCGCTATTCTTTGAGAAACTGTCGTACCGCGACCTGTCTGCCATTCTCACCCAGGCAGTGTCTCACGTTCCCCACTGTGAGGCCTCTCGTCGGCTGGGGGAGTCTGCCCCAAAGGGTGAGTCCGTCCGGGGTGCCTCCGGGGTGGGACCGTCGCTGGTCACCATTGACCCGGCTATCATTGCTATCGGGCCTGTGGTCTCTACGCCTGCCTCGCTTGCACCTGCCGCGACTGCATCGCCCGCACCTGCTGCGACTGCCTCGTCTCCTGGCGCCTGCCTCGCCTGCGGGAGCTGCGCCTGCCTCGGCTGCGCAAACACCGCCTGCCTCACCCACACCCGCCGCGACCGCCTCGCCCGCGCCTGCCGCGACTGTCTCGCCCGCGCCTCCAGCGCCTGCTTCGCCAACGCCTGCCGCGACTGTCTTGCCCGCGCCTCCAACGCCTACTTCGCCAGCATCTGCCGCGCCTGACTCGCCCGCGCTTGCAGCGTCTCCAAACGTAGAGCCTGCCCTCCCTATGCTTGAGCCATTGGTCAGCTCAGACTCTAGCTACTCCCGTGGGCCAGGTGGACGTCTCCGCCCACTAGCCTCACGTGCACCTCCGACTGCGGTTGCGCCACCCAGACGACGCACGCGTAACGTGCACAGTGGTACGAAGGCTCTCAGCTTGAGTGTCCAGGGCACCTACACGGAGGTGCACCCAGCCTGTCCCATAGGGCACCAGCTGATTGCTGACGAGCACGAGGTTGCACAGGCAGCTGCCGCTGACCTTGTTGTGGTCCGTCCGACCCGCGAGGCATGTGCCCTGGCCACCCGACGCTCTCCTTTGGCGGTCCCCGATCCACACACGTTAAAGGAGGCGCTCTCAGGAGATGATGCTGAGCAATGGCGAGCCGCCTGTGAGGACGAGCTTAGGGCCATCCGGGAGCACGAAGTCTTTGAGCTGGTCGACCGTCCTGAGGGAAGGAAGGTCGTGCAGGCCAAGTGGGTCTTCCGCAAGAAGGTGAAGCCTGACGGCTCACTGGACCGCTATGAGGCCCGCTTGACTGCCAAGGGGTTCTCTCAGGTTGAGGGGGTGGACTTCACTGACACCTTTGCCCCTGTTGGTCGCATGACCATAGCTCGCGTGCTGCTTGGTGTGGTCGCCCATCATGATTGGGAACTGTACCAGATGGATGTGAACAATGCGTTCCTCCATGGCACCTTGGAGGAGGAAATCTACATGGTCCAGCCACCTGGGTTTGAGGTCGAAGGCAACAAGGTCTCGCGCTTGCGCAAGGCCTTGTATGGTCTGAAGCAGTCGCCCCGGTGCTGGAACCAAGAGATCACTCGAACCCTCACGGAGGCTGGATACGTCTAGAGCGACGCCGATCCGTCACTTTTCATCCAACGGACAGCCGAGCACCTCACGGCCATTCTGGTGTACGTGGACGATCTCCTGATTGCGTCTCCTTCACTAGAGGCCGTGAAGGAGGCCAAGGCGGTCCTGCAGGCCGCCTACAGGATGAAGGACCTCACCCATCACTCCCGACGGGCAGGACGCTCTGAAGGTGGCAGACCCATTCGATCTGGGCGAGTCTGTGGACGTGACCCTGTACTTGCGCATCATTGGCTCACTGATGTACTTGGCCACGACCACGCGTCTCGACATTGCGTTCGCTGTCAACCTACTCACACAGTTCAGTCAGTCCCCTCGGGCTCGCGCTCTGCACGCAGCTTTGCGAGTCGTCCGGTACGTGGTCTCCACACCGTATCACGGTCTCTGCTTTTGGAGACAGTGCTCGGTTGTGGTAGATGGCTACACCGACAGCGACTGGGCGTGGAGTCCTGATGGATGCAGCCGCACGGGTTACGTGTTCCTGCTTGGTGGCACCGCTGTGTCTTGGCGCAACGGCAAGCAGGGGTGCATTGCTCGTAGCTCCTCAGAGGCTGAGTATGTTGCTCTGGGCGCTGGCGCCGCTGAGGCAGTGTGGCTGCAGCGACTGTTTCAGTGTTTGGACCAGTCGGTGCCTACCATCATCCTCCGTTGCGACAACCAGAGTGCTCTCGCGATCGCTTAGAACTCTGGTGTATTCCACGTACGCACAAAACACATCGGTGTCGAGTATCATTTCGTGCGCGATCTAGTGGAGCGACAGTTGATCTCCATCGTCTGGGTGGGCACAGACTTGCAGCGCGCTGACTTTCTGACTAAGGCACTGGCTCGTGGAAAGTTTCTCGGGGCTGTTTGGTCCGTCGGTTTGCGACCCCTGTCTGAGAGTGGGTGACTGTCAAGGTCTCTGTTGAGCACTTTGTGTTGCACCGGCACGCGTTCTGCACGTGTATGGACATGCGTACCATCGGGTCATGGGGGAGTGTTGTGATGCTGTCAGACATACACAGTTGTACAGTTGGTTGTGACCACTCGGCCGTGTCCATGCTCGTGCAGATCCCTGAGGCGAACCCAGCTGGAGAAGGAGCCCCCTGAGGTGGTGCTCCACCCGCTGGAGGCAGCCTGATAGCCTACCTGGTGTGCCGGAGGGTTGCCACGACCTACGGATTGCTTTTGGAGACATTCAGGATTTTCTCGGTGGACAGCCCTACCAGGCTGATTTGCATGTTTGTTTTCTTACACTCTCTCACTGCTGCCGGACATAGGCGTGTGACCAGTCGTTGTGTTCGTCTTTTTGTCTTGCATCCGTAGGATCAAACGGCGCTCCGTTTGGACGTCTGTGCGCAGAGTTATGGCCAAAACAGTGGTTTTGGGCCGGTTCAGGACAGACAGGTGCCGTCGCGTGCGCCACCCGCTGTGAGCCGCGGCGGCTATTTATGCTCTGGACCTGTCATTTGTCAACTCTCGTCACATTCACTGCAATGCAGCTTCTGAGACTTGTCTTGTCTCTCCTAGTCTGATCCTTGCTGTTCTCGCACCCGCTTACATGCTAGTACGTTAAGCTGACTGGTCTGTGCCGCCACGTCAGCAGCAGCATTGCTAGGAAGCTGTGGTGAATCTTTTCAGGGGGACCAAAGCGAGGGCTCAAAAATGAAACCCTAAAACCCCTAGTGTAATTTGACGTAGGGTTTGAGGGTGGTTTGCATGAATGAAAATGGGTTTGCTATGAAAAAGGCGTTTTCGCTCGATCGCGATCGAGCGATTAGCCTGTTTCATTTCTCCTTTTAGGAAAAGAGTCTTTTCTTACGTTTTGTTTTTGCTCGGGCTCCGCCCGCGCAAACATAGAAGACCCTAAATCCGCGAATGGGGGTTTGCAAATCGAAAAGGGAAGGAAAACAAGCTAATTGCTCGATCGTGATTCTCGAGAGGGGGGAGGGGGGAGCGAAGCGAGGGGGGTGACACATCACCCCCCTCGCTTCGCTAGATTGGCGACTTCAGTCGCCGATCGGGCATGGCCATGAAAACAGATATGGCATTTTTTTCTTCAACTCTTCGGATGTGGCGCTGTAAAAAAGCACTTTACGGGTATCTTTGGCTTATGTTGACACTTGCGTGGATCTGTCAGCCATATTGCCACTTTACCAAACTTCTTTCCACACGCTCAGCACATCGAGTTGCAAACTGGGCCTCGTTAACTGGCCTCAGTTGCAACTGGGTGAGTGCCACTAGTAGCTGCTCCTGAAGACCTGCACCTTTGTCTCCCCATCAACCTGATCAGGCATTGGCAATGAATTTCTCTACATGACATCCTTGTGATGACGTCCATGGACCAGGACTGTCATTCAATGCTGCATAGCCTGCTGATGCTCATACAGCTCTAAACCCACATTAGGAACGGAAAAATGAAGGGGTTGCGAGGAGGGAGGGATTGAGAGAATGCAATAGAGGAGGGGTTAGGGAGAGTGGAAAAGAAAAGGGTGGGGGGTGGGGGTGGAGGGGGGGGGGAGAGAGAGAAAGAGAGAGAGAGAGAGAGAGAGAGAGAGAGAGAGAGAGAGAGAGAGAGAGAGAGAGAGAGAGAGAGAGAGAGAGAGAGAGAGAGAGAGAGAGAGAGAGAGAGAGAGAGAGAGAGAGAGAGAGAGAGAGAGAGAGAGAGAGAGAGAGAGAGAGAGAGAGAGAGAGAGAGAGAGAGAGAGAGAGAGAGAGAGAGAGAGAGAGAGAGAGAGAGAGAGAGAGAGAGAGAGAGAGAGAGAGAGAGAGAGAGAGAGAGAGAGAGAGAGAGAGAGAGAGAGAGAGAGAGAGAGAGAGAGAGAGAGAGAGAGAGAGAGAGAGAGAGAGAGAGAGAGAGAGAGAGAGAGAGAGAGAGAGAGAGAGAGAGAGAGAGAGAGAGAGAGAGAGAGAGAGAGAGAGAGAGAGAGAGAGAGAGAGAGAGAGAGAGAGAGAGAGAGAGAGAGAGAGAGAGAGAGAGAGAGAGAGAGAGAGAGAGAGAGAGAGAGAGAGAGAGAGAGAGAGAGAGAGAGAGAGAGAGAGAGAGAGAGAGAGAGAGAGAGAGAGAGAGAGAGAGAGAGAGAGAGAGAGAGAGAGAGAGAGAGAGAGAGAGAGAGAGAGAGAGAGAGAGAGAGAGAGAGAGAGAGAGAGAGAGAGAGAGAGAGAGAGAGAGAGAGAGAGAGGGGAGAGGGAGAGAGAGAGGGGGAGGGAGGGAGGGAGAAAGGGGGTGAGGGATAGGGAGTTGTTGAGGAGATGGGCGATAAAGCAGGAGGGAGAGAGGGGTGAGATGCGAGAGCGAGGAAGACTGATGTTTATAACTTGATGACAAGAGAGAAAGTGTTGGAATCTGGCGATCAGTCTAAAACAAGAATGGAAATGCTCCATTCGCTGCACCAAATCAATCATGGCTTCATACAGTGTTGAGCCATCAAGTGTTGAGCTATCAAGTGTTGAGCTATCAAGTGTTGAGCTATCAAGTGTTGAGCTATCAAGTGTTGAGCTATCAAGTGTTGAGCTATCAAGTGTTGAGCTATCAAGTGTTGAGCTATCAACTGCAAAGGGAAAGGGCATGGCTGTGCTGGTGCTGCTCGTGCGGCTCCATTTGCAGGCCTGCGGATGAGCCCAGGATCAAGGTCTGTCCGAAAGTGACTCGCTTGGGGGAGGTGGTTTGGCGACGCAAGGCCAGCTCAGTCTTTGTCTCAACCTCCGTATCGTGCTGCGCATGGTGGGAGCAGCAGAGCGTGCATGAGTCTGCCGCGTGAGATGGTGGTGTTGTGGCGCTGGAGTAGTGCGTGGGAGATGTAGGCAGAGACTTTGCGCCGCCGTTGCTGCTGGGGGATGTGGAAGGGGAGGACGAGGGTGCTTGTGGGCAGAGGGGTTGGCGCTTGAGAATGGACCGGGGGAGGCTGGTAGTCATCATGCCACTGCCTTCGCTCCTGCGGCAGGAGAGAGGGAGAGTGATATTTGACCTGCTGCTGCTGCCGATGCTTCCAGTGCTGCTGCCGGCGCTGCTGCTGCGGCTACCGCTGCTGCTGCTGCTGCTCTTGCCACCGCCGCAGCTGCTGCTGCCGTCATTGCCGCTAGCACTGCTGGGTCTGCCGTCGGCGCCGCACTTCTCCGCTGTGGAAGGTTCATCTTCCGCGGCCGGATCGACTGGTGGAGAGAGTGAGTGGAAGCGCACAGAATGGGTGGATGTGAATGTGGATGTGAATGTGGATGTGGATGTGGATGTGGATGTGGATGTGCATGTGCATGTGGATGTGGATGTGGATGTGGATGTGGATGTGGATGTGGATGTGGATGTGGATGTGGGTGTGGATGTGGACGTGGATGTGGATGTGGATGTGGA
>SZWC01003800.1:162100-188521 GCA_023375785.1 Penium margaritaceum
GGCGGAGCCAGAGAGTTGTCCAACGGAGTTGAAGCCGAAGCGCGTGCCGCATCGGAGGCCGCGGCGCGCTGCTGGCGCGATCGCGTGCGGTTTCGGCGTCGCTGTGGCGGCGAAGTCTGCGAGCCGAACATGCGTCGGTAGAAGAGTTCGTCGGCAGTGTTCCACAGCGACTGCCACTCCGCCTGCTCCTGCCCTCCCGAGCAAGCCACCGCTCTCGCCATCGCCTTCGCCTGCGGTAGTCGGGAGTCCGCTTGGCGAGCAGGCTGGACGAAAGGTGGGATTGCCCGCTGTTGCGCACGGGTGGTGGAGGTGGAGGTGGTGCTGGTGGTGGAATCAGTGGAGGTGGTAGCCGCTGTCGCAGACGGGGATTCTGACGCTCCGGTTCTGTAGACGCAGCCTGCCGCGTTGCCAACCAACCTGCTTTGGTGGCGCTGGCGCCGCAAGCCCGTCTCTCGGTTTGTGTGAGTTTGTGCAAATTATGGAGGGTGGGTCTGCTTGTGGGTCTCTTGGTGTCGGTCTTGAGTTTGTGCAAATTATGGAGGATGGAAGGGGATGCTCCGGTTTGGTCTCCTTGTGTCGACACCGCCCGGGTTTGTGGTGGCCCTTTGGAGTGACACTCCATAAACTGATGGCGCTCCGGGCATGTTGTTGACGAGATCTAGTTGGGCTGGAGAGGGAGGGAGGGGCAGCTTGACCGGTAGGCACGCGAGAGAAATGTGCAGCGTGCCACGGCGGAGAGGAGTGCGACGAGTGACGTCAGATGTGGGCAAGAGGACAGGCTGGAGGTGTAGCGCATTTGTGAGGCGCATTGACAGTGAGATCTCGCGCTTGAATGCTACACGACGGCTTATGGTGTGATGTAGGGTCGGAAGTAGACGGGGAGTCTCACGAGGATGGGACGGCACGAGTAGGGGGACGGAGGGAGCTCGCTTCGCGAATTTGGCTTCAGCGCTAGACGAGGGTCGGGGATGGGTAGGGGGTGGGGGGGGAAGGGACGAGCCGGGGTACGGAAAAGCGCGGGAGAGTGAAAGGCCAAGGGCGGATTTGCTTATGCAGCGAGTTCCCAGGATGCTTCCAGTACTGGGTCAAAGGACCTTTTTCGTTGAGAATATCATGCTTCATGCTCCACATGAAGGTACAGTGCGGTCATCTCTGCGATTGAAAAATCTCATGATATAACAGTCCCGATATTTGTGCGCAGACATACCCAGAGCCCTTCGCTAGCTCTCAGCTAAATCTGTACATTTCACCTGAAGGGATTTCACTCGGTGTGTTTTCAATATGACCGGATTCTTTCTTGAAATCGGGACGAAAACGGGTTTTGAAGAACAAAACTCACAACGTTTGGGGGTTTAGGGGATTTCAGTTTTAACTTAGTTTCGGCAACTCCCAGCCCAGGCGGTAGCAGGGCCTTCAACGTTCCTTTTCAATGAATGCTAGGTAAAACCTCCCAAAATGATTCACACGTGCAAAACATCATTTTGGAGAATAAACATGATCACATATCTGGCAAAAGTACAAACATTGAATGGTAGATGGCCTGTTTTCTGGAATTGGCCATGGCATCGCGCCTCATCACCCTATCACAATCACCAACTGCTTGAGGACACATCAAAGAAAATATGTTTGAGCGCCCTTAAGATTTTTCACATAATTGTTGCATACCCCCCCTCAAATTTCTGTAACTTATTTCATGCACGCCTTGTGTTGCAAAGAGTGATGCAAAAATAAAAAAGCTATTCACTGATACCTGTGTCAACAGTCTTATGGTTACACAATACACAACATTGAAATGTTTCCCATGAAGTTTAGTAAAAAAGAACCCGTTGTAAAGCATATTGTTTCTCAGTTGATGCATTTAAATCCAATTGGCATTTATAAATGGTGCATATTCTAAAGCTTTGTTTCTTTTTCCTAGCCGCATAGTTTTCACCGTGCAATTCATTTGTCTCCAGGGATGTTTCTTCACAAACATATAGAACGTTTACCAAAGACCACTTCCCTAGTGAATAATGTGAACATCATTATGGCGGTCGTAGAACTCAACATTTGACATTTTCCATGAAACAAGTCAAATGATGGTAATAAATGCAAAGAGAACATTGAACAAAACTCTTTTTTTGTACATATTGTGCAATAGTGATCACAACATGGATACAAATCACCATGTTGCATGTTTGCATTGTAAAGATAACTTAAACATGCCAAGTTCGTATAAAAATAGGTTTTATTTCATCAAGTAATATCTTACTAGTTATTCTCCATGATGTAGTGGGCATAATCGTACTAACGCATGTGAGCAAGGGATAGTGTACTAGAATCCTATTCTTACAAGCAGATTCCTAAGGGGTGCTAATACTAAACACATATTCTTGGTCAACGCAACACCAGCCCCTATTATTGTTTTTTCTCTTATGATCACTTTCAAGAATCCAAACCCATGATCCTACCACAGGCGCATGTGTTCGAAACAGGTTTTCAAAATCCTTCAATACGTTTTTGTAGAAACCATGTAAACCAAAAAGTGTCTAGTATTTTTTGAACGTGTTTTTCCATCCTCTTCCAAAAACCAAAGAAAAGTCACAAAATAAAAAATGAAGGTTACTTGCACCACGTTTAAGTTTCCATTCAAATTTGAGGAATAGTAAGAAAAACGTTTCTTCATGGAGCAAAAAAACAAAAGCACCCTTTGAGGAGTCTTCCAAGCATCTGAACGTTTTTTCCTCAATTGCTAAGAGGAAGAGCTTTTCTTGCTATGGTAGTATCCCTTCAAATCAACAACACTTGTTCTATAATCACCAAGGGCAATACACGACCCCCAAGTGCTTCATGAATTCACAAAGGCCTGGCTCATTACATCCCCAGGACAAGATTAGAGAATGTTGAGTGTTTAAAGCTTGTGTTTACGTACTCACTGCGTGCTCTGATGCAACAAGTGGGACTTCTTGTTCCCTAAGATCTATAATCCCAACAAGCTAACCTTACACTCTAAATATTGATAGCAAAAGACTACAATTGATCTTGTAAATGAAACCATTATGAAATACAAGAATGATACATGGGAACAGCAACAAACCATTACTAGGATGAATGCTCTAAAACGACCTGCCGCATCCTAGGGCACAACACCTTCCTAGGCAATCAAGGCTGCCACTTGAAGTTTCTCCACATGGCAACCATACCTTCAAGTGAAATGGCCTTCAGGTTGTCAAGGTAGCCTCTTCTCTACGTTGTTGATTATCGTAACGATTATTCCATCGTCAAAGGACTTTCCATTCTCCTAGCCAAGCCAAAGCAATGTTAATGCGCTTACTAGGTCGATGGAGGGGAAGTCTAAAACAGTCTGTTTAGAATGGACCAGCACTTCAAGGCACAACAAACGCCAAACACTAACTCTACCCTCAATACCTACATAGAAAACCTTGCACAAAGATGAGCAACGTGCTCAAAGAAAGCTCTGGCGAGGCTTCTCTCAAGACTGAGTTGTATTTAGGCCATCTCTTAAATGAAGTGAGGCCTTCATATAGACAGGAACGTCTAAAACTGAGACAAGTAGAAGGTTGCCATGGTGACATGGGTCTCTTGATAAGAAAGCATCTTTAATGTCTTGGTCATATGCGTTTTGTGGAAAATGTGCACTACTGGTCTTTAAGTGTTCTTACTGAAGTCGCAATTGAAGTTATTGCTTTGTTCCAAGACTTTCTACTAGTGTTCCAAGATTGGTAATGTGCAGATTTGCTTTTCATTAAGATTGTGGGAGGCTCACCTGTTGCTTTGTACCATGAGGAACCTTTGTGTTATAGGTTGAAATCTTCCTCCTGGAGGAGTCATCCTACTCTAAAGAACAAATCTTCCACCCTATTGGAGTGAGCAACAATAACGCTTATTCACTGATTTAACATGGCGCAATCGGATCAAAACTCAAAGGTCTGTGCGCAAAGTTACATGTTTATATCCATAAATACGCTAGTGTGGTGCGGCCGGAGAATTTGTGATTTACAAGCCAGATCTGATTATGGCATCCAGCTCCAATGTGGGAAAGGAGCCTAGATTTGTGTGCTGCACTCAAAATAGGGTTGTGCATGCCTCATGGCCTAGCTTGGTCAACGAGTCCGCAGTGGAAGCAAGCATTGTTGGGTACTTGACCCAGACTAGTCATGGTGGGGCTACACCTGACTTGATTATTCGGACCACTTGTATCTGTACATGTAAGCAGAATTCTAGTGCAAATACCGATTTACATAAGGTGTTACATGCACAACTAAGCATTGCTTCAACCACCACATGCATGACTAAACAGCTGCATAAACTACCACCTACACAATGCAGCAGCTACATTAGCTACAACATGCATGACTTATCATTTCATGCAGAGCCAAGAGTAGGGACCACCATGCATCAACATCAACATCCATGACTCAACAGCTTAGACCATGGCCAAGTTGCCATCCTTCAAGAAGCTTCCTTCAAGAGGAAGCTACCAGCCTTGAACCGCGAAGATTCCTCATGGAGGAAGGTATGACCTTGCAACAAGAATTTTCCTCCAGGCACAAAGTAGCTTGTCACCTTCCCAGGTTCCCATTATAAAAGCAAACTCGACTCCGTCAATCTGTCAACTCAGTAAGCAACTCCCATAGAAACTCCACGTGTAACTTCAAAAAGTCCATGAACTCTACTAGTTCCTTTAATAGTCCTTCTTTGCCAGACTACACCTCAGACCAAGACTTTGCTGTTACTCTCATCTCAAAACACTTGTAAGCCAGGCAATAGTCTTTGAACCTACGTACGAGAAAGCCCTTCACTACCTGAAGGCTTGACTACTTCTCCATGGTGGCCAGTCAACTTACAAGTCTCAAGGTGCCTAGCTTGAGCTGTCTTGCTTGACGGTGCCCATTTGTGGGCCAGAAGTTGTTTCTGAACGTGAGTGCAAAGATTTAGTGTCCAACCTTTGCTCAACTTTGAGTAGGTGATTCTGTCTGGATAGAGAGACTACGTTGGAGTCTCCCTCTGTGAACCTACTGCATTTCGCACCGCTTCATCAGCCTCGTTATGAGAGTCTAGAAGTTGTGTGTCTTGCTATAGTTCCTCTTTGTCGACATAAAAAGCCAGGCAAGACTCTACCAGCTTGGCTAAGAGGGTCACAAGACCTCTGAGGACCCAGTATGTCTGGTAGTGGCTGCCACCATGTAGAAAAAGCTCCCTTGACAACCCGAAAGTTGTTTCACCTCAAATTAAAATGACTGTGCTCAGACCCTTGCAACGACAACCTTGAAAACCTAGCAAGGTCTAACGCCCTTGGATGGGCTAGGTTGTGTCACAACATTTAAGTAAACTACGTTTTCCCACCGTTTCCCTGTACCATACTTGACAATCTTTGACTTCCACACATTAGAGTACAGGGTTTACTTGTTAGGAACAAGGATCCTAGAAAGAAGCAAGGCACCCTTGCTACATCAGAGCATGCGGATACTTTGTCACTGCACGCTATTAGAAAACCCCAACATGATGTTAGTGCACAAGGATGTCTTGATCTACTAAACATGTAATTTGAGCAGCAAGAAGAAGAAGTAGTTAAAGCTAAAGATTCAAAGGGTGAGAATAACTATCTTCTCTAAGTTCTAGCAAGGTGAGCACGTGGTGTGGTGACCTTGCATTGATTGAGTTATTCCACACTCTTTGACCAACCTCAACATGAAGAGCCGAAAAATGGTCTCTCAACAGCTGAATGACCTCTCAAAGGTAAGCTTGTGCATGGACCAAGAAGGTGGTCCAAGGCGAGATCAAGCAACACTTGAAGAGGTAAAGTGCTTAAGAGAGGAGGTGCTTCAGACAAGGGCAAGTCAAGAGGATGAGCAAGCTAATGGAGTCTTCTGGCAGTATTCCATTGACACAAGTTTTGAAGCTAAGTTTCCATTTATTTTGCAATAGTTGTCCATGATTGAGTAGCAGATGCATCTTTAGCATCAACTTCAATTGGCATAACTACCATTGTCAAAAACTACAGCAATCCCACAGGCAAATGTGGAGAAACGTATTCCACATGCCCTCATGCCAATGTAGATCCTAGTGATACGATCCATAATGCATAGCACGATAAGATTTTGCGTGGTTGAGTCATAGCATGCTTTGACGGAGGGTCCATTTGTGGTAGTCGTACCACGGATGCTAGATAGAAGTGAGCATGAGACAACTGGGAAGCAAGATTTCATGCATGAAAGCATAGAGCAATGGCAATAAATTGGTAAGCAGCAGCTCCTTTGCCAAATGGAGCGGCATACTTGTGACCTGTTTGTAGCCCAAGCAACTCAATTTGAAGATCACGTGATGTAGGTCCAACAACAGAATGAGGCCTTGAAGTTGAATATCTTTGTATTAGCGTCACATCAGCCATCTACACATGAGCCACATGCTACCTCTTCTCCAAACGTGCCAGGGAATGTCTTTCATCAACTGATGAAATTAGCTTCATTTGCTTAATGAGGGAGTGTGCCGACTCTTGTGGTATCCTTTGAAGCATCCAAAACAATCAAGGCATACAATGGTATGACCAAGCTTTAAAGTGCCACAAGCAGTAGTTCATGAAAAGTAGTCATGCTTTGGAAATACCCACGTGATGATGTCACCATCGTGGGCATCACTCTATGCACTACTTTATGAGTCGCAAGCAAGGAATCCATTGGCAACAACCCAAGTTGCCAAGGAGCCAAGGCAAGCAACCGTTTTGAAGGAGCTCATGCAGAGTGGACTGGTGACCAAGGAACAAGACTATTGTCATTAGCTCAGCTATGGCAAGAAGCATTCACAACGCAAGTGCCTACTTAAGAGAAACGTTTGGCCACTAGTGGTCATAGGGTTGGTTGCCTTACCAAACGTCCGTAAGTTATTCAACAAAGCAAATAGCAGGTCCACATCCTAGACGGTGATTTCATGCTCCATCATGCCATAGAGAACCAAGCATTTTAATGCAAATGGTACAACAGAGAAGCTCAGATGAACGCGTCTTTGGCAGCAAACAAAGGTTCTCATCAGCCTCAGAACGTATTGCAAGCCTACCCTTTATCATTTTAATCCATGCCAACGTGAACGCAACATGCAGTACCAATACAGTTGGCGGCCAAGCAAAAGCAAGCCTACGACGTGAGAGAGCAGCAATAATGTAGTAAGTACTTGTGTAGGAAGCTATGAGTACATGGCAGCTCTAAGGGTGAGCTTACAAGCTGCAAATGTATAGACACATTGTTGATAGAAGAGGAAGCAGCACGATGGCAGATGCTAGAAAGCTCACCACCACTGGCATAGATGTGAAAAGCACACAAAAATTGGGTCGCTTGTTAGCAACTCCTCCTTTGCTTCTCAATACAACAAGATTCTTCCCATGACGCAAAGCAAGAGACCAAAAAATTCAAAGAATAATAAGAAAGAGAAAGTGGGAATCCTAAAACAAAAAAGGGTCAAAAGCCCAATGCAACACTTGGTTACAACTTTGAAATTGGCTTCAAGAGAAGCATTTGTAACATCTCAAGCAAAACATTCCGCCAACAGCAGCTCACTTTGCTAACTGAATAGTAATGAACATGTCAAAGTGAGGGGAAGGCCAAATCAAGACGTTTTATCAAGACTTGACGTATTCCACAATGTATTGAGCTTAAAAGAAGACAAAATCCTGGCAATGAACTATGTGGATGTAATAATCCCCTCTACATGTGGGTGGCATACACCTATGGAGTAGTTGAGTTCCATCCTAAAATCATGTCAAGGCGAGAGGTGGATGCAATATGCTCACTTTGTGTCAGGCAACATGAATGAATGGATCAATAATGCTCCATGGCAAAATCCTGCTTAGGTGGGAGGTGGAGGTAGTAAGCCCACCTGGTGTCAAGTGACATGCACAAATGGAGCAGCTGAGCTCCATGTCTAAATCCTACCGTGGTGGTAGGTGGATGGAACAAGCCCACAACGTGTCCAGAGGCATGCATAAATGGAGCACCTACTCTTCATTTTAAAATCATGCCAGAGTATTAGGTAGAAATAGTAAGCTTATCTTGACAAAGGCGGCATGCATGGAGACTATCGACATGCGTTATGTGCTCACCAGTTCTCAACATCAATACATGCAACTAGTCAAAGTTCGTGACAACAACGTTGGACGCTTGGAAAAGACGAGGACCTTGTCCTTGAAACTCAACAAGAAGGTAAACGATTGTGGAGGGGCAAGTTTGGTCCTCACTATCACAAGTCACACATCACCAAGAGCGAGCAAAGTAGCATGTAATCTCATAATAAGAGCGGGAGCAAAAGGAGGAGCAGCAAATCAAGATCGAAAAATGGGAGATGTTTTGTGTCCACTAGAGGCTACCTCGTGGATTTAAATAAAACCTGTCCGGATTAAGATTTTTGTTTTGACAGCAGCAACAATTTAGTTTTGGTTTCCTCCCATGGCGGACAAGTTTACTTCTTTCTCGAGTGGATCCTCCATCATCACCACTTCGTGTAGCAGTGAAGTTGTGGTAACATTTGAAGTAGGAACAACCGTTAGCAGAAACAGACTATCTTACTGTGTCAAAGCAACTTTAATGGAAAGTGGAGCTCACCTTTTCTTGTTTTCTAGTGTGCAAAGAGTAAGCTCACAGCAGCGAGCAAAAAAACAAAACATAATGAAAGGCGCGAGCGTGTCACTCAGAAAGAAGTAGCTCATTACGATGGCAACCTTGGCCAAATACTTGCTTATACAATAGGCAAGGTCGCAGAATGGCCCTTTCGTGAGAGCGGGCTAGCGTAAAGCCCTTGCCACAACAAAAGGGAAACTTGTCAACACTGTGCAATGTTCATTCCTACCCTTGAGAAGACGTGCCGACAAATAAAGGCTGGGCCAAGTTACGCCCGTCAACCGACGGACGATGGTGAAGAGCCACGTGCAAGAAGTCAACGCCAAGGCCATGGCCAGTGGAGCAAGCGAACAAGGGAAGTGCTTGGCTTGACCAAGCCAACGGGCAGTAAGAGAAAATGAATGGAAAAAAGAAAGAAGGGGTTGCATTTCTTGCCCACAAAAGGAAGGATTCCCTTGATAAGTAGCCCAAATACTTGCCATCACAGGTGGGGCAACGAGTTTTTGGGCCAACAAAATCAAGAAGCAATGACTTAAAATGCTAACGACCACCAGCGGAATATTTACAATAGAAGTGACGACACCATGACTTTGAATTTGCGACAGGTGTCCAAATAAGTCAGGATCTCACCAAGAATGCAAGTGGGGCACACTAAGAGTGCAGTTCTACCAAGAAAGATAAGCAACAAAGTTGAATCCTCAAAGGAGGTGGTTGAAGCAAAAGGGTAGCAGGAGGTTGTAGCATCAGTAAATTAAGACTAGCAATGGGCTTTCATACTCCTTCATTCTTGGGCGGCTCAGGAAGGACGGTGGTGCAAGGTGGCGATCTCAAAGCGCCCTTGCCTCGTAAGCGTTCCCTCATTAGAAGCTTTTTGTGCTTCTGATGCACAACCAAGCTTGTGTATGAGAGACACCTCGCCTTCGGTTCTGCAAGGTTGTTTTTGCATAAAGCAACGGCTGTGAAGAGTGGGCAGGTGAATCGTGCCTCATCAAATATTGTTTTTTGCGCTCCACCTCATTAGCTCGAACAAAAAAACTGGCCCGAAAAAGACCTCAAATGTTTGAAAACAAGCATTTAGAGTGCAAAACATGATCAAGACGAGCCCTTTTTTAAACTTTCCAACGACTCAAGCACAACCAAGAGCGGCACAAAAGACTATTCAAACAACAAATTTCTTCTTCGGCAACTGTAATCTCCACCAATCACTCACTTCTTGGATAAAAATTCAACAGTCTCCGCATTCATCAACGCACCTATTGATGGGGAGTGTTCGAGTGAACGATAAGTGTGCTAAGCAATGGCCTCAATGTGGCACACGTTGGTGGACAATTAGAGGTTTGTATGTGATTTTATGAATGTTAATATGTAAATACTCGGGTGCGGCTCGACAAGGAATTTCTGATGTACAAGCCAGGTTTACCTCTGGCATCAAGTTCCAATTGGTGTGCTGCATACATAGCTTGGCTGTGCATGCTTGCTGACCAAGCTTGGTCACCAACTGCATGCTGCATAAAAGCACTATCACGTACTTGGCCAAGAATACTCAGAATGGGGTTACACCCAACTCAACTTTTAAGGCTGCTTGGATGAGTACATGCAAGCAAAAGTCTAGAGAAGGGACCACTCTACATTGA
Source organism: Penium margaritaceum (assembly GCA_023375785.1). Classification (NCBI taxonomy): domain Eukaryota; kingdom Viridiplantae; phylum Streptophyta; class Zygnematophyceae; order Desmidiales; family Peniaceae; genus Penium; species Penium margaritaceum. The sequence continues at coordinate 172,341 of SZWC01003800.1, forward strand.
ATGTTGCAAGCACGACTCACCATTGCATGAAATACCACATGCATGCACAACTTAGCAGTCGCATCAATTAATACATGCAACTTGACCGTAGTCCCAGCACCACCTGGGACTATGGCCAAGTTGTCAGCCCTCAAGAAGCTTCCTTGAGGAGGAAGCTACATCTTTAGGACTAACAAGATTCCTATAGGAGGAATCTACGACTATCTGATAGGAAGTTTCTTTTACGCAAAAAGCAATTGCATATTATTTTCATCTCTCAACAAATCTTTTCATTGAACTAATAGCATGCAATCTGATGGCAAGATGGTAAACATTGTCTCGCATCATATCACATAATATGGGCTAGTTGAATACCATAAGTGTAATTGATATGCGTTTGTGTCTTGCTTGGAGTTTGGATCATGGGAACCTTATGATCTCTCCTTATCTTTGATATTAATGAAACATGATGCTATTGTTTAAAAAAAGATATTTATTCAATTTTATTTTCAGGAGGCGACAAAATGTTTCTTGATGCAAATGATCAAAATGAAATACATATATCGTACATGTTTTACATCCTCCTTTCTTCTTGATCAAAATCATACCAGGTGTGCCATTTGAAATGTGGATTTGAGTGCCTCTTGCGATTATCTCCTTGAAATAATGAAGTAAAAAGTTTAACACAACGACAAAGAGGTTTATGTACTAAAAAATCCATTGTTTAGTAATAAGAATTTCATATGAAAATACGGAATTAAAGTTTTGTGTTTTATTCTAATGGAATTCATAATCCACATGTAATTTCCTTTTTCTTGTGTTGCAAGGCCATAGTAAGTGATTATTTCAAACCTCATTCACATAAAGGAAAGAATCAAAACAATGTGTGGACTTTCATATCCATTTCACAGCTTTATTATTCTCCTTTTGAATGAAAGTGGGGGAAAATTTTCCTTTTTTACATATCATCTATGAAACAAGGGTAAGTTTATTTGGTTATGTAGCCTTATACGAAAATTAATGAAATGAATATCCTTCTTCGCCCCTAGGGATAAAAAACTTGAACACATCCTCACCTTAGTGTTTCTTTTGATTGACAAACGGATGTTGTCACATTTATTTCTTACTTTGACAACACATATCTTTGGGATGTCAAGATTAGGGATCTTGCATCCATTTTATGCCGCGATCATGTACCATTTTTCATAGAAGCTGATACATTCGTCCTTCCTTGGAAAGAAACTGATCAAACAACATGTGACTACCAAATCACTGTACATTCAGTTGTGGATGAATTGGATCCGTAGCCCTCTTTGTGACCTTTAATAAAAGAAGGCATCTTTCAGAATACACATAAAAGATATTAGATCATGAATATGTTCGACATGTAGTGTAGCAACGTTTAAACACCGATCCCTTCTCATATGTCTGTTGTTTGGTTTGAATGTGGTATTCTGGTAAGATGAATACGTGAACATGGTTATAGATACATGTATATTCAAAGATATTTATGAGCAACATCTATCCATGTACTTGAATAAAACATAAGATGTGCATCCTTGTTTTTTACTTTGTAAATGGAGTTAATAATGTAATGTTTGTTAAATTATGTCCCATGTTCTTAAGAAGAGAATATAAATCTTTGTAAAACTTCATAACAAATTCGTATACATTGTAGCAAAGTTATCTTGTATAATACGAAATACATATACCTCGTCTCAACTTGAATTAATTGTGTTTTTCTTTGGATATTTGAATTTTCCTAATTTTTTTTTGTTTTTCAAGTTATTTTATGAGTATAATATTCTTTCAACGTTACCTTGAGGTTTGATTATTTTTAGTTTAAGTTGATCTTTAGATTTTTTTCGATCATTTGAATATGGAGAAGTGTTTTTCCTTTTGATGAGAGTGAATCATAATGTTGAAAAGGATCATGTTAGGCTTCAAAATTTGTTTTGCTACGGTGCTTCTTCATAGAAATTCTTATGCTAGATAGTTTTGCAAAAATATATCTTCTTACAAATTTGGAGATGATTCTGGATATTACCTCCCAAAGGGCCCTTTGTTGGGAACTGCTTTAGTGTAAAGTGTAGTGTTTGGTGAAAATACCTCCGAAGGACCGTTAAGTCTTCAGGTTGGGCTTTGGTTATCTTTTTTTTTTCTCACAGGGTTTGAGAAGTCTGATTGATCGCTGTTTCTTTGTTATACACTCCGAGCAACGTTTCTGGGGACGAAGCCGTGAGCCCATTTCGATCGATTGAAAATGTTATCATGCTTAGTTTAGGATACGCGTTAATACACTTTAACGGTATACAGTATGATGTCTTCGCTGGGCCGTTTAGTTACCGACAATTGAGGTGGCATACGTTGTATATTTTCGAAACGGTTTTCTCGGACGATCGTGGTACTGTTGAATTGAACCCATACCGTTGCACTCGCCGATGAAACGTCAAAAAGTTCGACCTCAGGGCAGCGAAGTCCTAATCCGCGTCAGGGTACAGCAACCAAGTGTAGAAACGCGTCCTATAACTATGACGACTTAAGCCGCGTCACCAGTCGGAATAGACTTACGGCCAAGTCCTCGGAGACGTGGATTGGAGCTTTTGCTAGAGAAATCCAACTCCGCAAACCCGGCGAGCTATAGAATAAGAAACAAGGAGAGTTAAACTCGCGAACCAGACAGTTTGCAATAGATTTCTTGCATCAAAGAATACCCTCTACGAACAGAAGAAAAGAACGATGAACTGCTGTCCAACGGTCCGAAAGCATCGGAAGAAGCCGCGCCACTAGACCTTACAACTGAGGTCCAGAATAGCCTTTCACAAAACGACTAGACAAAAGCAATTTAGCAAAATACGGATCTAAATCTGAAGCAACCATATTCGAAAACAAGCATCAAGATGTATTGCAATAAGATAAAAGGTACATATGATCTTTGAGTTTCTATACCTATTGTGTGCATTATTTTCTAACCAAGGTATCTTTGACTATAACTAAAAAAACTACAATAATAGTAATTATTTCATGCATAAAAACTTGAAATGAATCATTTCATAATAATTTTGGGTTTAAAGAAAATTTATTGTCTATGGAAAAAATAAAAATCAGGATTTAATTCATGAAATAATTTGAAAATGCAATAAAATAAATGGAATTGTGGAAAGGTTGAAATGAAGATGATGACATTCAAAAACGAGAAAATGTGGATGAAAAAATCATTAAAATATAGATTTCTATATACATATCCAAAACTATATCTACATATACATCCACATCTATATCTATATCTATATCTATATCTATATCTATGTCTATATCTATATCTATATCTATATCTATAACTATATCTATATCTATATCTATATCTATATCTATATNAATGGAATTGTGGAAAGGTTGAAATGAAGATGATGACATTCAAAAACGAGAAAATGTGGATGAAAAAATCATTAAAATATAGATTTCTATATACATATCCAAAACTATATCTACATATACATCCACATCTATATCTATATCTATATCTATATCTATATCTATATCTATATCTATATCTATATCTATATCTATATCTATATCCATATCCATATCTATATCTATATCTATATCTATATCTATATCTATATTCATATCTCTATCTATATCTATATCTAGATCTATATCTATGCTTTTATATATCTATATTTATATCTATATCTATATCTATATATATATCTATACCTATATCAATATCTATATCTATATCAATATCTACATCTATATCTATATTTATGTTTATCTAGTCTACATATATACATTAATGTATATATTTACTATATATCTATATGTACATCTATAGCTAGATTATTATGTATACCTATATCTATTTCTATGTCTTTTTTTATATCTATATCCATGTCCATATCTACATCGAGAGCATAAGATATGTATAATATAGGTAAACGTGTAAACATATTTACATACAGGGCTTAAGGTACTAGAAAGAATAGACATTGATTTATATGTAGATATAATTTTGGATGTAAATATTGAAAGAAACCCGAAATTCGTTGAACCAATTCTATTTTTTTTAATGGATTGATTTTATGATGTTAGTCATAAGCATGTAATTATTATCTCTCTCTAAGAAATTAATGTATATTTTTCACTTGATTCACCCATTTAATAATGGTGAATTGCTCATGTCTTCCATCTTTCAATACTTAGTGAGGATAGATGAAGAAATCGTGTTTGAATATTTCATATTCATGTTATTGAATAAAGTGAGAGAGTAATCGACTTTGACAAATTCAAGAACAAATTCGTTCTTTGTGTATTCAGTTGTTATTATTTGGAAAATTTAATTTAATATCCATTGCGACCTTTGGTAGAATATATTTATATTCTTCGAGTTAAAACTACTTTCATGAATTGCATCCTTGTGACTATGTTAAAGGAAAATCTAATCCATTTGAACCATGCATGATGATTCAAAATTATTATTAACGTTGTTATGCATTGAAGTTTTTCACTTTATAATAACATATTTACCAATCGCTTTGATTCAAATGTACTTTTCATCTTGTTTTCAATCATTTTCGCCTTAGATTTAGATCTGTTTTTCGCTAAACTGATTTTGTCTTGTCGTTTTTTGGAATGATATTCTGGAACACACTTGTAATGCGGCCTGGCGCGGCTCATGCTGTTACTTTCTGACTGATGAACGGCATTTCATAGCTATTTTCTTCTGTTCGTAGAGTGTTTTCTTTGCGGCGAGAACTCTATCGCAAACTATCAGGTTCGCAAGTTCAACTTTCCTTGATTTTTTTTCTTTTACTCGCCAGGTTTGCGGAGTTGGATTTCTCTAGCAAAAGTTCCAATCCACGTCTCCGAGGACTTGGCCTTGAGCCCATTCCGACTGGTGACGTTGCTTAAGTCGCCATAGTTAGATGACGCGTTTCTACACTTGGTCGCGGTACCCTGACGCTGATTAGGACTTCGCTGACCTCAGGGGGCTAGCTTCCAACCAGTATGTAATGTGCGACAACACTTGCGATTGTGCTCCTGTTCCACGATCGACAGGCTCGTTGGGTCGACATCGATGCATCTTCGCGACCGAAATCTGGATTGCTGCAGGAACGTTTCATCGCTGGGCACCATTCAGACATTCGTTTATCAGACACCCGTTTTTTACATTCGTTTTCACCGCATGATACGTAGTGGCCATATTCTGTCTAATTCCATTTAATTAGGTAGAAATGAACGGGGTAAGTTGAAATGTCTTACAGTCCTAACCATGATTGAAAAGCGATAACTTTCCTCCATTGAATCCAAAACTGCCGCCCATGGTGAAACAATTCTGCTGACATAATGCATTGAAACGTAACCCACAGAACACTTTAGAATACTCAAATTACATTCCTATTCTGAACAGGGAAGTAGATTCCAATGAAAATGAACCCTTTTGTTACCAGTAGTTAGCAATGGACATGTTAAAAAGCAAACTGGCAAAAGGGAAACCTATTTTTCTCCGCATTTCAACGTACAATGGGTTATATTTAATTTACTTCTTAAGTTGAAGGCAAGTTTTGGGATCAAAAAATCTATTTTGCATATGCCCTACTCGACCTTTACAAGGAAAAAAAATACTCTTCCACAAATTGAGAATAACAAAAGACCAATGCCCAACGACCTCAAAACAACATCGTAGCATGTCGACACTAAATGCGATGCAACTTGAAAATGCTCACATCATCAATTTCCATGTCTGGATAATGGTCATGAAATCACGCACAAGCTTTCTACTACACTCCATTGGTGTGCTTCAACACACTACACGGACACCATGCACTTTTCATAGAGTGCAATCAAGAAGTATGATCTCATATTCTTGTCTTTATTTCATTTTCTCTATTTTCCTCTCCAAAGTTTACATATCCTTCTCTATTTCAGAAAAACCCTCTCTTTAACTCTCCATTGTCATCCCTCTATTCATGACTCTCTTCCTCTCAATTTTTGTATCTACCTCCATAAATCTCTCTTTTTCTCATTGTCCACTCCTCCCTTTCCCTATCTTTCCCTTTCTATCTCTCTCTCTCTCTCTCTCTCTCTCTCTCTCTCTCTCTCTCTCTCTCTCTCTCTCTCTCTCTCTCTCTCTCTCTCTCTCTCTCTCTCTCTCTCTCTCTCTCTCTCTCTATCTCTCGCTCGCTCTCTCTCTCTATCTCTCTCTATATCTATTTCCAACTCTCTCTCCCTCTCCCTCTTTCTCTCCCCCTCTTTATTCCTCTCTCTATCTCTCTCTCTCACTCTCTCTTTCTTCCTCTCTTTATCCATCTCTTTTGGTCCCTTGATCTCTCTAATTTGTTACACCTTGCCCCAAAAAAATATTATTTTAGATTTTTATCATCAATCTATATTTTTAACTAATACATGCTATAATAAAGGTTTTTTTGTGTGATTTATGTCAAAAAAAAGAGTGTTTTCAATATGAGCTAACCTGTCATCGTCTCTTAAATTATCAATTGTAACACCTTTTTGTTGAGAACAAATGATCTCTAAACCTATGATTTCTCTCAAAGTTTCTTTGACATCAATAGCTCTCCCTCAAGGGGAATTGCCTCTAATTGATTTCTCTTTCATCAATAAGTCGTCAAGTAGCTGTCTTGCATAGATTACTGATGGACATCAATTTTTACCAGCAACGTGTAGGATAGCCTCTCATCTCACTAACCCCATCATTGTTGGAAGACCGAGAAAAAACATATATGAGCCCCTGATACCAAGAATAACTTATATGAGTCAATGTACTCCTTGTCTTAAAAATTGCACCTTTTTTCACACCGAATTTGCGATGGTGTTAACATCACATTCAATTTCTTTTCTAATGTTCTATGTTTAAACATGATTACGATTTGTGATCCTTGCAAAATTGAAGTTCACCTAGTAATCCATTACAAAATTTGAGTTTTCTAAAAGGCACCCTTCACATTCTAACACAGCATGAAAAATCATGTGAGGATATTGTTTGGCTAATGGTTGTGCATCTTCTACTTGTGATTCATCAACAAGTTAAGTAAAGTATTTTTTTAATGCTTACAATTTTTATGGTGTTAAAAAAAATCCTCCGTGGCTTGAGTCTATGATATTGATTTCATAACATTTGATGTTCTACAATTAAACAAAATGGACTTTCGAGTTTTTCAACACAAAATCATGAAGAATTCCCCTCATCATCTTCACATTGTTAATCTCTTGATCGGAGATAATCAATAAAGTACGATTCCTCAAACTTTGAGAATGTTGAGATTCGCCACATGTCCATACAAAAAACAATGTGAGTACAGCAACACAATAGGACCTTAGACCTCCAAGAACGTATGGTTCTTCACATTGCAACATCTACGTTTGCTTTGTCTTGTTTGCAATGTTTCATCCCAAACATCGTAAGGTTTTATGTTTGAAGGGAGGCATCTAACAAAGTGGAATATTCATAAATATATGCTTATCAGTGGGACACTCAGTATCTGAGAAGTGCACGTGTGCACTCAGTTTAAGTGCAAATGCCACATACACTACCCTTGTACACTGGGGTTCCCTGGAGAATGGTTTACAAGAACGAATGCAAAGCAACACAATAGTGAAGAAATCTGGCAAGAAGATTGATTTCAATGTTCGACTAATTGATCCTCAAGTATGACATAAAGAGCTGGGCACATCGAATATTTAACGTCCATTCTAAGAAGTACTATGCAAGCCGCCTGTTGACATAATGATAGCTAGAAAGAACGTTGAAAGCATATGACTAACCTTTAATTGAAATGATCCACAATGAAACAAATGAGAGCATTATTATGCCCTTCAAAAATATCACACAATGTCTGCGCATAAGAACTGAAGGAAAACATTGAATGTGAATGGAATTACTACTTTCCGTTTGAAAGAAATCAAATGTCCGTTGGAAGTAATCTTATCATACAATGAATTTCTAAAATCTTACCTGGTAAAAGCAATGCTCATAAGACACATGGAGATAGATTTCTAACAAATGCTTGTTCCCGTAAAAGGTTTGCAGCCACATTTGTTTTGTTTTAGAGTGAGATGAGAAAGATTTCCATATGGACTTCTTACACATGGGAGGGTCTCATTCCATACATATGTACCTCCACAAGAATGGAAGAAATTCTTTACGAATGAAGTGGAGTAAACAATATGGAGGTCTTTAGCAAGCCTAGTCAATTAAACATACATTATCCTCTCAAACATTGTGATATGAAGAGACGTTTTCGACCACATAGGTCATAAAAATGCAAGCAAATGAGCCAAATGAGCACACAAAGTGCGCATGTTATGTACTTTTGTATGATAACTGATTGCAATTACCACATACACTAGCACCTCATACTATGTTACCTTTTGAGGAGCAATCATTTCGGTCATACAAGACAAAAGGAAAACTATTGTAGGACACATAAGACTTATTCAAGCACAAAGTGCACTTGTAATGTAGTTTGGTATGGTGTTAGAGCACACTTGCCACGTATACTAGCCCCACACACTAATTTCCCTCCTAGGAAGAGAATGTTTTGTTCATTTAGGAAACGAAAGCAAGGTATACTAGGACATTTAAGACAAATATGCGCACAAAGTGCACCCTTGGTGTACTTCCATATGGTGTCACATACACGAACCTCACGCTCCAAGGTCCTACCAAAGAAGAGATGTTTCTAGCCATATACTCATGACATGCACAATGGAAGGGTTATAAGGACAAGTGCAAAAAATTCCCTTTGATGAGAGCACACTCATGTGAAACACTAGACAACTGGTATATAGAATGGCTGCCATTAACCATATCTCTCAATTTCCTTGGAAATGCACAAACCCATCATTTGAGGGATTTGTGAATGTTCAAGAGGTTTTCATTTGGTTTGCATGGATGCTCGAAGACTCTCCCCATGCTTTGAAAGGGAACCTACAAGACCTCGTTAACACAAGGCCTAGAAAGATGTTACTCACAATTTACACCCTAAAACCCTGATATAATCCTAGGAAATGTTTGATTATGGATTTAATGTTGGAACTAGAATGTTTCATGTATGAGGAGAATAGAGGGACAAGCATTTTTGCAAGATTTTAATGATGATGATGATGATGCATTGGATCTAAATATTTCTTAAGATGATGTGTTTGTTTTTTTGTAGCACGCAAACCTTCTGGTTTGATGTAGGGTTTATGCTTTGTTTGGGCTTTGATTGCACAAAACATAGAACCCCTAAATCAAATCAGGGAGGTTGCATGTCAAAAAAAAAGGAAATGGGTCATCACTCACGTGGGCGCAAGAATGGCAAAAGGATTGGTCTTGCCCCACCTCCCTTGGCTTCATTAGCAATGCATGCTGTTGATTGAGCATGGTGAAGGAAGTGGGAAGGGTGGTCTTGTTTCTTTAGTCGCTTAGACGGGTATCAATATAATATGTTCGTAAGATAAGGTGTCACAAACCCGCTCACAAATATAAAAAAAGGGTTGTTATTCCCTCAAAGTAAGTACTTTCATAACCCGAATACTTACTGAATGCAATGCTCTAAGTAACGTATAGTAAGATACAAACAAAAGAAATATTTATTTGAAACAATCTTTGGAATTTTTTGTTTTGAGATTTTGCCTTGTTTTTTGTATCCTATTTACTGTAAAAATAATACGTCTGCAACATGAACCATTTATAAATGCATCATTTTGAAAAATTGTTCTATATATATAGATCAAATAATTTTTATGTTTTTTATTTTTTGTTTTGATAAGTTATAGAATCTAAAGTTATGAAGAGCCATTTTAGAGTCAACATTATTCTTACACAGATATGGTTAATCATAGGAATTCGACTTAATTTTACACAAGTGTGTAAATGTTTCCATACAAAGGCAACTTCCTAGAAGGTTACGGAGATTAAAGAATTTTTTTCGAATGCTGTGCATTTTTTTAAGAAGTTATTCAACTACCTATATTCCGTACACATTCTAAGACCTCTTACATTCACTTCTCTGCCTTTTCACGCTTGTACAAGAAAACTTCACATGTATTCCGGAGACTTTCCCTCATGTATGGAGACTCGATTGAACAAGTCTCCTCTTTGAGTGTCTAAGGCAAGTGGACAAAGGCATGTACATAATGGAAGTCACACAATTTTCACAAGTGTTTATCTTCCAACTTCCCCGAATACATGAAGAAACAAATCTGTTGTGTGTTTTAAACAAACCCCTTGATAACACCGTCTCATACACTTGTCTCATACACTTTCTAGTGTGTTCGAGGGGGTGGAGAGACGGATTTGTCCACTTTGCTTGGTCCATCCCTCCCTCTTCATGTGTATGACACGAGTGTATTAGGAGTTCTAGGTGGCGTATGTAATGTTATTTGCACAAGTGTACATTGCAGGACGTCCTCGAAATCCTCTCATAAGACAAAACCAGGATTGATTTGAATACCCTCCACACATACACCATGTCATACACTCACTTTCTACAGATAACATGCTTCTTGGCAAGAGGAAGGGTCCACCAACATCTCTTGTTTAATCATCTTCCCGTGTAAATGAAGTGAGTACATGAGAGGTGTATATGGTAGCATTCATGAATTGTACACAAGTGTACTTCTCTTGTCCACTCAAAAATTATTTTGGAAGAGTAGAGTAGTGTGTAAGGGTAGGTTTTGTTCAAACCATTCCTTATACACATTCTCATACAGTTGACTCATAAACGTTTTTGTTTGGGGGGGCGGGATGAACATGCCCGTTGAAATTTGTTTTTCCATCACCTCTTTCCCAAGTGTATTAGGGGAGTGTATGAAGGGCTGAATGTGGCAAAGTTTATGAGATGTACACAAGTGTACATGGCAAGACATCGTAGAAGTTGTTTCATGAGGGTACACCATTTTCCCTTTTCTCACCTCTCCCCACATATACTCTCATGTACTAACCTCATACACATTTTCAATAATACGGCAAAGGGGGAGGTGAGCTTGACATCATTGCTTGCTCCATCCACCACACCGGCCAAATAGGAGGTTTATGTGGCAGAAGTCCCAAAATGGACACAAGTGTACATCTTGCAATCTGGTAGAAATGATGTCACGAGATTCTAATACCACCTCCATACATCATCTCATACACTTGCCGCAAACAATTTTCTTTCATTTTATATGAATGGAATGGGTCCTCCCACATTCCTCAATCCATCCTTCCCCGTAGAGAGTATGTAACCAGTGTATGAGGGGGTGTTTATGGAGGAAGTTGTAAAACTTACACGAGTGTTCATCTTACAACTTCCAAAAATGTAGTAATCTACTTTCAATACTTCTCCCAAACTCAACACCTCATACAGTCACCTCATACACTTGTCCTTTTTTATGGGTAATGGGGAGACGGGTCCCTTGACGTTTCTTGGTGCACACCTACCACACAAGTGTAACCTGGAAGTGTAAGACAAGGTGTATGTTGTGGATGTCGTGAAACGTACACTAATGTATGTATTGCAATTTCCTAAAGTTTTGAAAACATGGTCCAAAAGAAAGGTTTTTAATTGCTTCAGAACGTGGTTTGCAAGCGGTTTTTATTGGGGTTTTGAGAATCCGCCAAATGATAGGAGGCATCTTGCTGAACTTCACAACCATGGGATCCATAAGGATTTTGGGCAAGTACTGAAATACAATGCACATCCCCATGTGTAACTATGGGATGGGTTTGTTTGAAGATTCCCTATTGACGACCTGGTTTGTAAGTGGTTTGAGTGGTGAGTTCATGAATGTCCTATACAAAAGAAGGAAATCTTGAGGGCCCTGATGCTTTGTGGCCCGAGAGGAGCATAGGCAAGCAACAAAACAAAACCCACAATATTGGTTTTCATTCAAGGATGGGTTTGTATGAGGTTAAAAACTTCAAATATGTGGCTTGGGAGCCATTTGAATGGGGGGTTTGAGAATTCCCCATACAACATTCCCTCATCCATACATTGTAGCATGGACCAAAGAAATGTGGAAAATTTACAGACAACATCACCTCATCCTCAGCATTACCTCTCATCCACCTTTTTGTTATTTCCTCATTACGGTCTACAAACATGGTTCTATTGTCTTTAAAACTGTCAGAATACTAATAAAAACCCACACGGATCAGAAACATTCTGACCTCTTTTCTTCATTCCCTCCTTATGCACATTTACACCCAAGCATAAAAATTTGTGAACATAAACAGTTATGGTTGTCTCATCGCTCTACTCCACTAAATACTTCTTTATTGTGTCATTTTGAATAGCGCCACTAGAACCACCACCATCTCTCTTAATAGAACTGTCTCCTACATATCAACTTGCACCTTTGTCAGCTTGAACAACATACTGTGCTCACCCTCCAAAGCTTCTCCAATTAACAATGTAGCTTTTATTGCCAACCCTCAAAATTTATGCATCACCTTCTCCTTAAAACGATCCACCTTATCAGGTAAGGTCGTTTTGCTTCCAAAACGTTCCTTACAATGCCGCTGTCACCATCGTTTTTATCCCATAGTAGCAGACTCCATGTCCTTTGACATGGTGCTTGCCACTAATCTCAACATTCTAACATCACATGCTAAAGCGTCTACATTTCAATGCCCCCTCTTCTCTCTCCACATTCCATTATGGCACTCTTTCTATTGTTTCCCTTTCTTTGCACCTTCCCTCATTTCATCAAGCTTCTCATCCTCCTCATCAACACTTGAGTAAACTTGGACCAGCTCATCCTTTTTTGCCCCTAGTTCAAGCCTCATTTTATTAGATTTCTTCTCCTCACAAGCCTATCACTAATCATCTACCAGATCCTCTTTTTTCTGGGGATCATGAACATCGTGGATCATCTTATGGTCCCTTTTCACGGGCACCCTGACAATTTCCACACGTTCCCTTCAGTCTTCCTTTTTGTCTTTACTTTTGAATTCTTATGGCTCCTCTTCTTGCTACTCTCCCAAAAATCCTCTGGCTCTCTCCTCTTGTTTCTTTGGAGCTATCACCGTGAATACATACATTCTCCATGTTCTTACTAGCAAAACTATTCCCAAGTCCACAAGTTCTCCATTTCATATCGTACAAGAGGGAGACAACAAGTTGACTATCTGCTCCACTCCTCCTTGTGTGAGATGTGTGGTCGTACAATTGTTTTTCAGAATTTTGATCAAGACCCACATGATACAACAAGGTTATAGCGTTTTTCCTTGCCTCCCTCCTACTTCATCTTCTGCACCTAAGGAGTGGACAATAGAAACACCATTCCAAACCAATTTCAAATCTCACGTTGAGCCTTTTAAATAGCTGGCATGGAGAAGCCAAATGAGCCACTTGAACCTTGCTGGGCACCATTATGAGCAAGCCACGATCGCGAGCAACGGACCAAGCATGTGAGCTAAAGAATGGCAATCTCCATAAACAAAGGATCTCCACCTAGGGTTGAAGAAATGTTTACAATGAAGCCTAAGCAACAGGATGACCTTCTTCTAATAGGATACAAGGAACACAGAAGTGTAAGATTATACAAAATGGCATCAAGGCTTTTCACCAACTAGATACAACAACAAGATGAACAAGAGTGTGGTGACTACGTGAAAACATGTTGCATTTCCGATCTTTGTGGGAAAACATGTCTATGTCTTTGTTCTAGGACTACCTAAACCTAAGAAGAGAAGGATTCCATGTAATCCTTTTTTTGGAAACACTTAAATCATTTCAATCTGGTTCCTTACCTTGTTTCATCTTCGGCCTTCACCTTTGCCTCTTCTTTTGCTTTGAATCAAGTTGGTTTAAGACGTCTTTCCTAAATAGAACCCTCAATCAATCTAGGAAACTCTAAGATTAATCTTTGAATAAGCTGATTATTTCATGAGTATTCATCGTGTATCTTCTTTGTTGTCAAGTGATTCTTTGGAGAGACTTAAAAGAGCCTATAAAGTACACATCCCCAAGCATAACTTCTATGTGATAACTGTTCAAGATTTATTCTTGGGGCATCCACCCTTGCTTGCGCTGTCGTGTTAATGTAGCAAGAGTTTGTGGTTGCTTGTGTTAGAGAGCCTAGTTTAGTCATACTCCTTGTTTTCTTGTTTCTTTACAAGACATACGTCTCACACAGTTGCCGCCTCCGGGGTTTTGCTCGACATTTACATGCGCAACCTACGTGCACTTTGCGTTTGCCACACTCTTTGGAAGACCACAAGCACAGGAGCAAGCGACCCGATAGGGGTCAGGCTTGCTCTCTCCTTTTGCTCCTTTCCAAAAAACATTCCACTCTCTCGCCTCCATCTCCTCTCGAGATTTAGTCCCCACACCTTGATACCCCCTCACAGCTCTTCATAGCTCTCCCTCTCACAGCTCTGGAGAGCTCTCCCCCTCATAGCTTACGAGAGCCTCCTCCCCCTCACAGCCAAGAATGACAGCTGGCTCCACGGCTAACTCCCTCGGCACTCCCACTCACAGGAGTCAAGAGCCATTCCCCTCCACCCGCCACCTGTCCCCTCCTGTCTCCTCCATCCTTCCTTTACTTCTACCCTATTTAACATGGCATCAAGCCATTGAGGGCCTGTGGGCTCCGTTTCCCCGCTTCCACTTTCACCATCCGCCTCCGCTGCCGCCGTCTGCCGTTGCCGTCGTCAGTAGTTGCCGTAGCTACCAAAAGTGCCGCCACTGCTTCTACAGGTGCCCTTTGGCCTTGTCGTCATCGTTGCGGGTGTCGTACCTTGTCGTAAACGCCGTCCACTGTCTGCGCGGTTTTGGCCCTCTTCTCCTCCCTTCGTGCCAGGTATGCCCTTGTCAAAACCCTCCTGTCGCTCCACCCCCTCCCTTGTTCCACACTCTTTCCTTGCTCATGTTTCTCCATTGTTGCCTCATTCATCCTTGTTTCCTTTGTTTTGCTTCTCCCTCGTTCACTCACCATTTTTTGTTTCTCTCTTGTAGGTTTGTTCCACTCCCCGTCGTCTCTGCCTCTGGCACGACCTTGGCCCCCTCGCTCTGCCCTCCTCCCTCAGCCTCCTATCCCCCGTCTCTCTCGCACTGGCCTTCGGCTTGACCTCAGCCTCTGGCGCACAGTCCCCCCCTCCTATGCTCCCTCTTTTGGCCTTAGGCTTTAGGTCGTACGCTCGAGGCACTAGGTCTCCAGTCCTTAGGCCCTAGGCTTTAGGCTCTAGGACTCCTAACTCTAGCCTTTAGCCTTTAGACCCTGGACTCTCAACTCTAGACTCTAGGCCCTTGTCCTCTCCTCTTCTGTGTTTGACCTCTAGACGACCCCCTCGGCTGTTCCTTGTCTTTCTGCTCAGCTCCCTGAGCCCGGGGCCATCTGCGCCTAATTGGTCATTCGGCCTTTGCTGCCTATGTGCCCCACCCTTCCGGCGTTGTACGACCCCCCTCCCTCCGCTGGGTGTCGTCCCGGCCCTTTTCTTTTCTCTTCTCTCTCTCTCCTCCCTTCTCTCCCTCTGTCTCTCTCCCCAATCTCCCTCTTCTTGCTTCTAGTCCCTGCTTTCCCTCCCCTTTCCTTTATCTCTCTGCCTTCTGCACCTCTCCCCCTCTTTTTTCCCCTCTCCCCCCACATCCTGTATGCTCTCCCTGCCCTCTTGCTTCCCCTCTCTGCTTCCTCTGTGATCTCTCTCCCTCCCCTCCTACCTCTTCCCCTCTCCTCTCATTCTCTGCACTTTATCTCTCTCTCCCTCATCCCTCCTACCTTCTCCTTGCTCTCTTTGTCGGCATCCCCTATGCTCTCCATGCCCTCTTGTTGCCTCCCCGCTCTTCCCTCTCTCTCTCTGTCCTCTCTTCCCTCTCTTTCTCTCTGTCCTCTCTTCCCTCTCTACCTTCTCTTTTCTTTCTCTCCCTCTTTCTCCTCTCCCATCTCTCTTTCTCTCTCCCTCCTTCGGCTCTCTCCATGCCCTCTATTGCCTCTCTCTGCTCCCTGTCATATCTCTCTCTCTCTCCCATTCCCTCTCTTTTTTCTCCCTCTATCTCTCCCCATCTCACTTCCCCTCTCTCCCTCTCTTTCCTCCCATTCTCCCTCTCTCTCTCCCCCCCTCTCTCTCTGCCTCCTCTATTCCTCTCTCCTTTCCTCTCTCTTCCTCTCTCATTATCTCTCTCTCTCCCTTTTTCTTCCCACTCTCTCCTTTTTCTCTCTATCTCTCTTATCCTTTTTTTTCTTTGTCCCTCCCTATCTCTCCCCTCCCCCCT
>SZWC01003801.1:5378-24642 GCA_023375785.1 Penium margaritaceum
GTACGAGGATTCAAACCTAGGACCTATCGCTCCAGAATCTAGCTCTATAAGCACTAAGCCAACTCGCACGGTGTTCATATGATGTCCAAATGACATTAGAAGGCTTCCTATGGGTAAAGGGAATTATATAAGGGGGTGTAATATTAGAGGGTAGTTTTCAAAATTATGAATGATAACAATGTTAGTTTATTCATAAAAATTTGACGTAGACAGAATTTCAAAATTTGCAAATTTGAGCTTGAATAACCTCTTAACCATTGCTCCGATTGACCAGCCGTAAGAAGGAAAGTTGACAACACACAGTGAAACTCTTTTTATGATATTCGGTGACACAATAATGCTTTGGTTGGTCATTGGGCATGGTAGCCACACCGTGCCACCACTTATCGAAGGTCTTTGTACTTGCTAGTCGATACCAAGTATTACCAAACCATTGTTTCTCCCTCTGCCCATTTTTTACTTGTATTATGAGTTGTGACTGTTGACCACACACACAAAACCTCTTTGGTCATGAGCAGTGATGTATGCCTACTTGGGTAGGTCACTGTGCACGGTAGCCCCACCGTACCAATACATACAAAAGATATTTGTACTTGCTAGAAGATACATAGCGTTTTGAAACCATTGTTTCCCCCTCTGACCACTTTTAACTCGTGTTATGCGTTTTCAACGTTGACCACATGAAGTGAAATGTGTTGGTCATGGTTAGTGACACGTGCATACTTTGGTTGGTCACTGTGCATTGAAGCCACATTGTGCCACTACATATGGAAGGTATTTGTACTTGCTAGTCGATAACTAGTATTCACAAACCATTACCGTCCACCCTGCCCATTTGTGACTCGTGTTATAAGGTGTCAAAGTTTACCACACTTAGTGACATTATTTGGTCATGGTCAGTGACATATGCCTACTTTGGTTGGTCATCGTGCATGGTCTCCACACCGTGCCACAGCGTATTGAAGCCCCTTGTGCTTGCTATTTGATACTTGGTGTTCCCAAACCATTGTTTCCCCTTCTGACCATTTGTGACTCGTATTATGAGTTGTCAACGTTGACCACACACAGTGGATTTCTTTGGTCAAAGGCAGTACATAAGCCTCCTTTGGTCGGTCATTGTGCATGGTAGCCACACTGTGCTGCTACTGACTGGAGGTTGTTGTACTTGGTAATTGAGAACCAATATTCTCGTAGCATTGTTTCCTCTCCTGACCGTTTGTGACTCGTGTTATGGTTGGTCAACGTTGACCACCCATATAGAAATTCTCTGGTCATGATCAGTGACATATGTCTAGTTTGGTTTTTTGGTGTGCATATAAGCCACACCGTACCACTATGTATTGAAGTTCTTTGTCCTTTCTAGTCGATACATAGGCTTTCCAAACCATTGTTTCTCCCTCTGACCATTTGTGACTCGTGTTATGAGATGTCAACGTTGACCACACATAGTGGACTTCTTCAGTCGTATTCAGTGACGTATGCATCCTTTGGTTGGTCATTGTGCACGCTAGCCATACCCTGCCACTACTTGTTGAAGGTCTTTGTACTTGCTAGTTGATAAAGAGTGTTCCCAATCCATTGTTTTCCCCTCTGACCATTTGTGACTCATGTTATGCGTTTTCAACGTTTACCACGTGAAGTGAACTTTGTTGGTCATGGTTCGTGACATATGCATACTGTGGTTGGTCACTTTGCATTGAAGCCACATTGTGCCACTACATACTGAAGGTATTTGTACTTGCTAGTCGATAACTAGTAATCACAAACCATTACCTTCCACCTGACCATTTGTGACCCATGTTATGCGTTGTCAAAATTTACCACGCTTAGTGACATTATTTGGTCATGGTCAGTGACATATGCCTACTTTGGTTGGTCATCGTGCATGGTCTCCATACCGTGCCACAACTTATTGAAGCCCCTTGTGCTTGCTATGTGATACTTGGTATTCCCAAACCATTGTTTCCCCCTCTGACCATTTGTGACTCGTATTATGAGTTACCAGGGTTGACCACACAAAGCGGATTTCTCTGGTCAAAGGCAGTACATATGCCTACTTTGGTCTGTCATTGTGCATAGTAGCCACACCGTGCTACTACTGACTGATGTTCGTTGTACTTGGTAGATGAGAACCGATATGCCCATGGCATTGTTTCCTCTCCTGCCCGTTTGTGACTCGTGTTATGTTTTGTCAACATTGACCACCCATATTGAAATTCTCTAGACATCATCTCACATATGCCTAGTCCGGTTGTTTGGTGTGCATATTAGCCACACCGTGCCACTACGTATTGATGTTTTTTGTCCTTTCTAGTCAATACATAGGCTTCTTGAACCAATGTCTCTCCCTCTGACCATTTGTGAATCGTCTTACGAGTTGTCAATGTTGACCACACATAGTGGAATTATATGGTCGTAGTCAGTGACGAATGCATCATTTGGGTGGTCACTGGGCAGGCTAGCCATACCGTGCCACTGCTTGTTGAAGGTATTTCTACTTGTTATTTGATAACTAGTGTCCCCAAACCATTGTTTTCCCGTCTGACCATTTGTGACTCATGTTATGCGTTTTCAATGTTGACCACACACTGTGAAATTCTTTTGGTCATGGTTTATGACATATGCATACTTTGGTTTGTCACTGTGCATTGAAGCCATATTGTGCCACTACATATGGAAGGTATTTGTACTTGCTAGTCGACAACTAGTATTGACAAACCATTACCTTCCACCCTGACCATTTGTGACCCGTGTTATGAGTTGTCAAAGTTTAGCACACTAAGTGAAAGTATTTGGTCATGGTCATTGACATATGCCTACTTTGGTTGGTCATCGTGCATGGCCTCCACACCGTGCCACAACGTATTGAAGCCCCTTGTGCTTGCTGTTTGATACTTGGTGTTCCCAAACCATTCTTTCCCCCTCTGACCATTTATGACTCGTAGTATGAGCTGTCAATGATGACCACACACAGCAGAATTCTTTGGTCAAAGGCAGTACATATGCCTACTTTGCTCGGTCATTGTGCATGGTAGCCACATCGTGCTACTACTGACTGAAGGTCGTTGTACTTGGTAGTTGAGAACTGATATTTCCATAGCATTATTTCATCTCCTGACCGTTTGTGACTCGTGTTATGGTTGGTCAACGTTAACCACCCATATTGAAATTCTCTGGACATCATCTCACATATGCCTAGTCTGGTTGTTTGGTGTGCATATTAGCCACACCGTGCCACTGCGTGTTGAAGTTATTTGTCCTTTCTATTCAATACATAGGCTTCTTAAACCATCTTCTCTCCCTCTGACCATTTGTGACTCGTGTTACGAGTTGTCAATGTTGACTACACATAGTGGACTTATTCGGTCTCAGTCATTGACGTATGCATCCGTTGGTTGGTCACTCTGCACGCTAGCCATACCGTGCCACTGCTTGTTGAAGGTCTTTGTACTTGCTACTTGATAACTAGTGTTCCCAAACCATTGTTTTCCCCTCTGACCATTTGTGACTCATGTTATGCGTTTTCAACGTTGACGACACACTGTGAAATTCGTTTGGTCATGGTTTGTGACATATGCATACTTTGGTTGGTCTATGTCCATCTAAGCCACATTGTGCCACTACAAATTGAAGGCATTTGTACTTTCTAGTCGATAACTAGTAATCACAAACCATTACCTTCCACCCTGACCATTTGTGACCCGTGTTATGAGTTGTCAAAGTTTACCACACTTAGTGACAGTACTTGGTCATGGTCAGTGACATATGCCTACTTTGGTTGGTCATCGTGCATGGCCTCCACACTGTACCACAACGTATTGAAGCCCCTTGTGCGTGCTATGTGATACTTGGTGTTCCAAAACCATTGTTTCCCCCTCTGACCATTTGTAACTCGTGTTATGAGCTGCCAGCGTTGACCACACACAGTGGATTTCTTTGGTCAAAGGCAGTACATATGCCTTCTTTGGTCGGTCATTGTGCATGGTGGCCACACCGTCCTACTACTGACTGAAGGTCGTTGTACTTGGTAGTTGGCACCTAGTATTCCCAACCCATTGTTTCCCCCTCTGACAAATCGTGACCCATATTATGGGTTGTCAATGTTGACCACACATAGTAAAATTATTTGGTCATGGTAAGTGGCACATGCCTAATCTGGTTGGTCATTGTGCATGGTAGCCACGCCGTTCCACTACTTGTTGATAGGCTTTGCACTTGTTAGTCCATAAATAGCAAAATGTTGTTCCCTTTGACACAAGGTTGGTTTTTGTTGATTTGTTGCGCGTAGGTGCCTTCACTGGAATACTCCCTCCCACTCCCCTAGAGGGATGTTCCGTGGACGACCTGGAGGACAGATTTACGACCGCATTATGACACCCCCCCCTACCCCCCCACGGCTTAGGCTCGAAGGTAGAGTTGAGGTATCACAACACGGCCACCCCCCCCAGGTCGCAAGCCTATTCTAGATTGCGCGTACGAGGATTCAAACCTATGACCTATCGCTCCATAATCTAGCTCTATAAGCACTAAGCCAACTTGCACGGTGTTCATATGATGTCCAAATGACATTATAAGGGTTCCTATGGGTAAAGGGCATAGAATAAGAAGGTGTAATATTGGACGGTAGTTTTCAAAATTATGAATGATAACAAAGTTAGTTTATTCATAAAAATTTGACGTAGACAGAATTCCAATATTTGCAAATTTGAGCTTGAATAACCTCTCAACCATTGCTCCGATTGATCAGCCGTAAGAAGGAAAAATGACAACACACAGTGAAACTCTTTTTATGATATTCAGTGACACAAGAATGCTTTGCTTGGTCATTGTGCATGGTAGCCACACCGTGCCACCACTTATCGAAGGTCTTTGTACTTGCTAGTCGATACCAAGTATTCCCAAACCATTGTTTCTCCCTCTGCCCATTTTTTACTTGTATTACGAGTTGTGAATATTGACCACACACACGAAACCTATTTGGTCATGAGCAGTGATGTATGCCTACTTGGGTAGGTCATTGTGCACGGTAGTCCCACCGTGCCAATACATACGAAAGATATTTGTACTTGCTAGAAGATACATAGCGTTTTGAAACCATTGTTTCCCCCTCTGACCATTTGTGACTCGTGTTATGCGTTTTCAATGTTGACCACATGAAGTGAAATGTGTTGGTCATGGTTAGTGACAGATGCATACTTTGGTTGGTCACTGTGCATTGAAGCCACATTGTGCCACTACATATTGAATGTATTTGTAATTGCTAGTCGATAACTAGTATTCGCAAACCATCACCGTCTGCCCTGCCCATTCGTGACTCGCGTTATAAGGTGTCAAAGTTTACCACACTTAGTGACATTATTTGGTCATGGTCAGTGACATATACCTACTTTGGTTGGTCATTGTGCATGGTCTCCACACCGTGCCACAGCGTATTGAAGCCCTTTGTGCTTGCTATTTGATACTTGGTGTTCCCAAACCATTGTTTCCCCCTCTGACCATTTGTGACTCGTATTATGAGTTGTCAACGTTGACCACACACGGTGGATTTCTTTGGTCAAAGGCAGTACATATGCCTACTTTGGTCGGTCATTGTGCATGGTAGCCAAATTGTGCTACTACTGACTGAAGGTCGTTGTACTTTGTAGGTGAGAACCGATATTTCCATAGCATTGTTTCATCTTCTGACCGTTTTTTGACTCGTGTTATGGTTGGTCAACGTTGACCACCCATATTGAAATTATCTGAACATTATCTGACATAGGCCTGGTCTGGTTGTTTGGTGTTTATATTAGCCACGCCGTGCCACTACGTGTTGAAGTTATTTGTCCTTTCTAGTCAATACATATGCTTCTTAAACCATTGTCTCTCCCTCTGACCATTTGTCACTCGTGTTACGAGTTGTCAGTGTTGACCACACATAGTGGACTTATTCGGTCTGAGTAAGTGACGTATGCATCCTTTGGTTGGTCACTGTTCACGCTGGCCATACCGTGCCACTGCTTGTTGAAGGTCTTTGTACTTGCTAGTTGATAACTAGTGTTCCCAGACCATTGTTTTCCCCTCTGACCATTTGTGACTCATGTTATACGTTTTCAACGTTGACCACACACTGTGAAATTCTTTTGGTCATGGTCTGTGACATATGCATACTTTGGTTGGTCACTGTGCATTGAAGCCACATTGTGCCACTACATATTGAAGGTATTTGTACTTTCTAGTCGATAACTAGTAATCACAAACCATTACCTTCCACCCTGACCATTTGAGACACGTGATATGAGTTGTCAAAGTTTACCACACTCAGTGACATTATTTGGTCATGGTCAGTGACAAGTGCCTACTTTGGCTGGTCATCGTGCATGGTCTCCAAACCGTGCCACAACTTATTGAAGCCCCTTGTAGTTGCTATGTGATACTTGGTATTCCCAAACCATTGTTTCCCCCTCTTACCATTTGTGACTCGTATTATGAGTTGCTAGCGTTGACCACACACAGCGGATTTCTTTGGTCAAAGGCAGTACATAAACCTACTTTGGTCGATCATTGTGCATGGTAGCCACACCGTGCTACTATTGACTGAGGGTCATTGTACTTGGTATATGAGAACCGATATTCCCATGGCGTTGTTTTCTCTCCTGACCGTTTGTGACTCGTGTTATGGTTGGTCAACGTTGACCACCCATATTGAAATTCGCTGGACACCTCTCACATATGCCTAGTCTGGTTGTTTGGTGTGCATATTAGGCACACCGTGCCACTACGTATTGAAGTTATTTGTCCTTTCTAGTCAAAACATAGGCTTCTTAAACCATTGTGTCTCCCTCTGCCCATTTGTGACTCGTCTTACGAGTTGTCAATGTCCACCACACATAGTGGAATTATTCGGTCGTAGTCAGTGACGTATGCATGATTAGGGTGGTCACTGTGCACGCTAGCCATACCATGCCACTGCTTGTTGAAGGTATTTGTACTTGCTAGTTGATAACTAGTGTTCCCAAACCATTGTTTTCCCGTCTGACCACTTGTGACTCATGTTGTGGGTTTTCAATGTTTACCACACACTTTGAAATTGTTTTGGTCATGGTTTATGACACATGCATACTTTGGTTTGTCACTGTGCATTCAAGCCACATTGTGCCACTACATATAGAAGGTATTTGTACTTGCTAGTCGATAACTGGTATTGACAAACCATTACCTTCCACCCTGACCATTTGTGACCCGTGTTATGAGTTGTCAAAGTTTACCACACTTAGTGACAGTATATGGTCATGGTCAGTGACATATGCCTACTTTGGTTGGTCATCGTGCATGGCCTCCACACCGTTCCACAACGTATTGAAGTCCCTTGTGCTTGCTATTTGATACTTGGTGTTCCCAAATCATTATTTCCCCCTCTAGCCATTTGTGACTCGTATTATGAGTTGTCAACGATGACCACACAAAACGGAATTTGTTGGTCAAAGGCAGTACATATGCCTACTTTGCTCGGTCATTAAGCATGGTAGCCACATCGTGCTACTACTGCCTGAATGTCATTGTACTTTGTAGGTGAGGACCGATATTTCCATAGCATTGTTTCATCTTCTGACCGTTTTTGACTCGTGTTATGGTTGGTCAACGTTGACCACCCATATTGAAATTCTCTAAACATTATCTGACATATGCCTAGTCTGGTTGTTTGGTGTGCATATTAGCCACACCGGGCCACTACGTGTTGAAGTGATTTGTCCTTTATAGTCAATCCATAGGCTTCTTGAACCATCGTCTCTCCCTCTGACCATTTGTGACTCATCATATGAGTTGTCAATGTTGACCACACATAGTGGACTTATTCGGTCGCAGTCATAAACGTATGCATCCGTTGGTTGGTCACTCTGCACGCTAGCCATACTGTGCCACTGCTTGTTTAAGGTCTTTGTACTTGTTAAATGATAACTAGTGTTCCCAAACCTTTGTTTTCCCCTCTGACCATTTGTGACTCGTGTTATGCGTTTTCAACGTTGACCACACACTGTTAAATTCTTTCCGTCATGGTTTGTGACATATGCATACTTTGGTTTGTCACTGTGCATTGAAGCCACATTGTGCCACTACATATTGAATGCATTTGTACTTTCTAGTAGATAACTAGTAATCACAAACCATTACCTTCCACCCTGACCATTTGTGACCCGTGTTATGAGTTGTCAAAGTTTACCACACTTGGTGACAGTACTTGGTCATGGTCAGTGACATATGCCTACTTTGGTTGGTCATTGTGCATGGCCTCCACACCGTGCCACAACGTATTGAAGCCCCTTGTGCTTGCTATGTGATACTTGGTGTTCCCAAACAATTGTTTCCCCCTCTGACCATTTGTGACTCGTATTATGAGCTACCAGCGTTGACCACACACAGCGGATTTCTTTGGTCAAAGGCAGTACACATGCTTACTTTGGCCGGTCATTGTGCATGGTAGCCATACCTTGCCACTACTGATTGAAGGTCGTTGTACTTGGTAGTTGGCATCTAGTATTCCCAACCCATTGTTTCCCCCTCTGACAAATCGTGACCCATATTATGGGTTGTCAACGCTGACCACACATAGTAAAATTATTTGGTCATGGTAAGTGGCACATGCCTAATCTGGTTGGTCATTGTGCATGGTAGCTACACCGTTCCACTACTTGTTGAAAGGCTTGTACTTGCTAGTCCATGAATAGCAAAAGTTGTCTCCCTTTCACACCAGGTCGGTTGTTGTTTATTTGTTACGCGTAGGTGCCTTCACTAGAATACTCCCTCCCACCCCCCCCCCTAGAGGGATGTTCCGTGGACAACCTGGAGGACAGATTTGCGACCGCATTATGACACCCCCTACCCCCCCACGGCTAAGGCTCGAAGGTAGAGTTGAGGTATCACAACACGGCCGCCCCCCCCCCCCAGGTCGCAAGCTTATTCTATTTTGCACGTACGAGGATTCAAACCTAGGACCTATCTCTCAATAATCTAGCTCTATAAGCACTAAGCCAACTTGCACGGTGTTAATATGCTATCCAAATGACATTATAAGGGTTCCTATGGGTAAAGGGCATAAAATAAGGCGGTGTAATATTAGAGGGTAGTTTTCAAAATTGTGAATGATAACAAAGTCAGTTTATTCATTCTAAATTGACGTAGACGGAATTTCAAGTTTTGCAATTTTGAGCTTGAACAACCTCTCAACCATTGCTCTGATTGACCAGCCGTAAGAAGGAAAGTTTACAACACATAGCGAAACTCATTTTATGATATTCAGTGACACGAGAATGCTTTGGTTGGTCATTGTGCATGGTAGCCACACCGTGCCACCACTTATCGAAGGTCTTTGTACTTGCTAGTCGATACCAAGTATTCCCAAACCATTGTTTCTCCCTTTGCCCATTTTCTACTTGTATTCTGAGTTGTGAATGTTGACCACACACACGAAACCTCTTTGGTCATGAGCAGTGATGTATGCCTACTTGGGTAGGTCATTGTGCACGGTAGCCCCACCGTGCCAGTACATACAAAAGATATTTGTACTTGCTAGAAGATACATAGCGTTTTGAAACCATTGTTTCCCCCTCTGACCATTTGTGACTCGTGTTATGCGTGTTCAACGTTGACCACATGAAGTGAAATGTGTTGGTCATGGTTAGTGACATATGCATACTTTGGTTGGTCACTGTGCATTGAAGCCACATTGTGCCACTACATATTGAATGTATTTGTACTTGCTAGTCGATAAATAGTATTCGCAAACCATTACCGTCTGCCCTGGCCATTTGTGACTCGTGTTATAAGGTGTCAAAGGTTACCATACTTACTGACATTATTTGGTCATGGTCAGTGACATATGCCTACTTTGGTTGGTCATCGTGCATGGTCTCCATGCCGTGCCACAGCGTATTGAAGCACTTTGTGCTTGCTATTTGATACTTGGTGTTCCCAAACCATTGTTTCCCCCGCTGACCATTTGTGACTCGTATTATGAGTTGTCAACGTTGTCCAAACACAGCGGATTTCTTTGGACAAAGGCAGTACATATGCCTACTTCGGTAGATCATTGTGCATGGTAGCCACACTGTGCTGCTACTGACTGAAGGTCGTTGTACTTGGTAGTTGAGAACCAATATTCGCAAAGCATTGTTTCCTCTCCTGACCGTTTGTGACTCGTGTTATGGTTGGTCAACATTGACCACCCATATTGAAGTTATCTGGATATCATCTCGCATATGCCTAGTTTGGTTGTTTGGTGTGCATATTAGCCACACCGTGCCACTACGTATTGAAGTTCTTTGTCCTTTCCAGTCAATACATAGTCTTCCCAAACTATTGTCTCTCCGTCTGCCCATTTGTGACTCATGTTATGAGTTGTCAATGTTGACCACACATAGTGGACTTCTTCGGTCGTATTCAGTGACGTGTGCATCATTTGGTTGGTCATTCTTCACTCTAGCCATATCGTGCCACTACTTGTTGAAGGTCTTTGGACTTGCTAGTTGATAACTAGTGTTCCCAAGACATTGTTTTCCCCTCTGAACATTTGTGAATCGTGTTATGCCTTTTAAACGTTTACCACATGAAGTGAGATTTGTTGGTCATGGTTCGTGACATATGCATACTTTGGTTGGTCAGTGTGCATTTAAGCCACTTTTTCCCACTACATATTGAAGGTATTTGTACTTGCTAGTCAATAACTAGTATTCACAAACCATTATCTTCCACCCTGACCATTTGTGACTCGTGTTATGAGTTGTTAGAGTTTACCACACTTAGTGACAGTGTTTGGTCATGGTCAGTGACATATGCCTACTTTGGTTGGTCATCGTGCATGGCCTCCACACCGTGCCACAACGTATTGAAGCCCCTTGTGCTTGCTATTTTATCCTTGGTGTTCCCAACCCATACTTTCCCCCTCTGACCATTTGTGACTCGTATTATGAGTTGTCAACGCTGACCACACACAGCGGATTTCTCTGGTCAAAGGAAGTACATATGCCTACTTTGGTCGGTCATTGTGCATGGTAGCCACACCGCGCTACTATTGACTGAAGATCGTTGTAATTGGTATTTGAGATCCGATATTTCCATTGCATTGTTTCATCTCCTGACCGTTTGTGACTCGTGTTATGGTTGGTCAACGTTGACCACCCATATTGAAGTTCTCTGGACATCATCTGGCATATGCCTAGTCTGGTTGATTGGTGTGCATATAACCCACACTGTGCCACTGCGTGTTGAAGTTATTTGTCCTTTCTAGTCAATACATAGGCTTCTCAAACCATTGTCTCTCCATCTGACCATTTGTCACTCGTGTTACGAGTTGTCAATGTTGACCACACATAGTGGACTTATTCGTTCCGAGTCAGTGACGTATGCATCCTTCGTTGGGTCACTGTGCACGCTAGCCATATCGTGCCACTGCTTGTTGAAGGTCTTTGTACTTGCTAGTTGATAACTAGTGTTCCCAGACCATTGTTTTTCCCTCTGACCATTTGTGACTCATGTTATGCGTTTTCAACGTTGACCACACACTGTGAAATTCTTTTGGTCATGATTTTTGACATATGCATTCTTTGGTTGGTCACTGTGCATTGAAGCCACATTGTGCCACTGCATATTGAATGTATTTGTACTTGCTAGTCGATAACTAGTAATCGCAAACCATAACCTTCCACCCTGACCATTTGTGACCCATGTTATGAGTTTTCAAAGTTTACCACGCTTAGTGACAGTATTTGGTCATGGTCAGTGACATATGCCTACTTTGGTTGGTCATCGTGCATGGCCTCCACACCGTGCCACAACGTATTGAAGCCCCTTGTGCTTGCTATTTGGTACTTGGTGTTCCCAAACCATTATTTCCCCCTCTGACCATTTGTGACTCGTATTATGAGTTGTGAACGTTGACCACACACAGCGGATTTCTTTGGTCAACGGCAGTACATATGCCTACTTTGGTCGGTCACTGTGCATGGTAGCCACACCGTGCTACTACTGACTGAAGGTCGTTGTACTTGGCATTTGAGAACAGGTATTTCCATATCATTGTTTCATCTCCTGACCGTTTGTGACTCGTGTTATGGTTGGTCAACGTTGACCACCCATATTGAAATTCTCAAGACATCATCTGACATATTCCTAGTCCGGTTGTTTGGTGTGCATATTAGCCACATCGTGCCACTGCGTGCTGAAGTTATTTATCCTTTCTAGTCAATACATAGGCTTCTTGAACCAATGTCTCTCCCTCTGACCATTTGTGACTCGTGTTACGAGTTGTCAATGTTCACCACACATAGTGGACTTATTCGTTCTCAGTCAGTGACGTATGCATCCTTTGGTTGGTCACTGTGCACGCTAGCCATACCATGCCACTGCTTGTTGAAGGTCTTTGTACTTGCTAGTTGATAACTAGTGTTCCCAAACCATTGTTTTCCCCTCCGACCATTTGTGACTCATGTTATGCGTTTTCAACGTTGACCACACACTGTGAAGTTCTTTTGGTCATGGTTTGTGACATATGCATACTTTGGTTGGTCACTGTGCATTGAAGCCACATTGTGCCACTACATATTGAAGGCATTTTTACTTGCTAGTCAATAACCAGTTATCACAAACCATTACCTTCCACCCTGACCATTTGTGACCCGTGTTATGAGTTGTCAAAGTTTACCACACTTAGTGACATTATTTGGTCATGGTCAGTGACATGTGCCTACTTTGGTTGGTCATCGTGCATGGTCTCCACACCGTGCCACAACTTATTGAAGCCCCCTGTGCCTGTTATGTGATACTTGGTATTCCCAAACCATTGTTTCCCCCCTTACCATTTGTGACTCGTATTATGAGTTGCCAGCGTTGACCACACAAAGCGGATTCTTTGGTCAACGGCAGTACATATGCCTACTTTGGTCGGTCATTGTGCATGGTAGCCACACCATGCTACTACTCACTGAAGGTCGTTGTACTTGGTAGCTCAGAATCGACATTCCCATGGCATTGTTTCCTCTCCTGACCGTTTGTGAGTCGTGTTATGGTTGGTCAACGTTGACAACCCATATTGAAATTCTCTGGATATCATCTCACATATGCCTAGTCTGGTTGTTTGGTGTGCATATTAGCCACACCGTGCCACTACGTATTGAATTCATTTGTCCTTTCTAGTCAATACATAGGCATCTTAAACCATTGTCTCTCCCTCTGACCATTTGTGACTCGTCTTACGAGTTGTCAATGTTGACCACACATAGTGGAATGATTCGGTCGTAGTCAGTGACGTGTGCATCATTTGGTTGGTCACTGTGCATGCTAGCCATACCGTGCAACTGCTTGTTGAAGGTCTTTGTACTTGCTAGTTGACAATTAGTGTTCCCAACCCATTGCTTTCCCGTCTAACCATTTGTGACTCATGTTATGGATTTTCAACATTGACCACACACTGTGAAATTCTTTTGGTCATGGTTTATGACATGTGCATACTTTGGTTTGTCACCGTGCATTGAAACCACGTTGTGCCACTACGTATGGACTGTATTTGTACTTGCTAGTTGATAACTAGTATTTACAAACCATTACCGTCCACCCTGACCATTTGTGACCCGTGTTATGAGTTGTCAAAGTTTACCACACTTAGTGACAATATTTGGTCATGGTCAGTGACATATGCCTACTTTGGTTGGTCATCGTGTATGGCCTCCACACTGTGCCACAACGTATTGAAGCCCCTTGTGCTTTCTATTTGATACTTGGTGTTCCCAAACCATTATTTCCCCCTCTGACCATTTGTGACTCGTATTATGAGCTGTCAACGATGACCACACACAACAGAATTCTTTGGTCAAATGCAGTACATATGCCTACTTTGGTTGCTCATTGTGCGTGGTAGCCACATCGTGCTAATACTAACTGAAGGTCGTTGTACTTGGTAGTTGAGAACCGATACTTCCATATAATTATTTCGTTTCCTAGCCATTTGTGACTCGTGTTATGGTTAGTCAACGTTGACCACCCATATTGAAATTCTCTGGACATCATATGACATATGCATAGTCAGGTTGTTTGGTGTGCATGTTAGCCACACCGTGCCACTTTGTGTTGAAGTTATTTGTCCTTTCTAGTCAATACATAGGCTTCTTTAACCATCGTCTCTCCCTCTGACCATTTGGGACTCGTGTTATGAGTTGTCAATGTTGACCACACTTAGTGGACTTATTCAGTCTCAGTCAGTGACGTATGCATCCTTTGGTTGGTCAATGTGCACGCTAGCCATGCTGTG
Organism: Penium margaritaceum; assembly: GCA_023375785.1. Taxonomy (NCBI): domain Eukaryota; kingdom Viridiplantae; phylum Streptophyta; class Zygnematophyceae; order Desmidiales; family Peniaceae; genus Penium; species Penium margaritaceum. Next base: position 19,657 of record SZWC01003801.1, read on the forward strand.
CCACTGCTTGTTGAAGGTATGTGTACTTGCTAGTTGATAACTAGTGTTCCCAAACCATTGTTTTCCCCTCTGACCATTTGTGACTCATGTTATGCGTTTTCAACGTTGACCACACACAGTGAAGTTCTTTTGGTCATGGGTTGTGACATATGCATACTTTGGTTGGTCACTGTGCATTGAAGCCACATTGTGCCACTACATATTAAAGGCATTTGTACTTGCTAGTCAATAACTAGTAATAAAAAACGATTTCCTTCCACCCTGACCATTTGTGACCCGTGTTATGAGTTGTCAGAGTTTACCACTCTTAGTGACAGTATTTGGTCATGGTCAGTGACACATGCCTACTTTGGTTGGTCATCATGCATGGCCTCCACACCGTGCTACAACCTATTGAAGCTCCTTGTGCTTGCTATGTGATACTTGGTGTTCCCAAACCATTTTTCCCCCCTCTGACCATTTGTGACTTGTATTATGAGTTGCCAGCGTTGACCACACACAGCGGATTTCTTTGGTCAAAGGCAGTACATATGCCTAATTTGGTCGGTCATTGTGCATGGTAGCCACACCGTGCTACTAATGACTGAAGGTCGTTGTACTTGGTAAATGAAAACTGATATTCCCATGGCATTGTTTCCTCTCCTGACCGTTTGTGACTCGTGTTATGATTGGTCGACGTTGACCACCCATATTGAAATTCTCTGGACATCATCTCACATGTGACTAGTCTGGTTGTTTGGTGTGCATATTAGCCATACCGTGCCACTACGTATTGAAGTTCTTTGTCCTTTCTAGTAAATACGTAGGCTTCTTAAACCATTGTCTCTCCCTTTGACCATTTGTGAGTTGTGTTACGAGTTGTCAATGTTGACCACACATAGTGGAATTATTCGGTCTCACTAAATGACGTATGCATCCTTTGGTTGGTCACTGTCCACGCTAGCCATACCGTGCCACTGCTTGTTGAAGGTCTTTGTACTTGCTAGTTGATAACTAGTGTTCCCAAACCATTGTTTTCCCCTCTGACCATTTGTGACTCGTCTTACGAGTTGTCAATGTTGACCACACATAGTGGAATTATTCGGTCTCACTAAATGACGTATGCATCCTTTGGTTGGTCACTGTCCACGCTAGCCATACCGTGCCACTGCTTGTTGAAGGTCTTTGTACTTGCTAGTTGATAACTAGTGTTCCCAAACCATTGTTTTCCCCTCTGACCATTTGTGACTCATGTTATGCGCTTTCTATATTGACCACACACTGTGAGATTCTTTTGGTCATGGGTTGTGACATATGCATACTTTGGTTGGTCACTGTGCATTGAAGCCATGTCGTGCCACTACATATTGAAGGTATTTGTACTTGCTAGCCGATAACTGGTATTCAAAAACCATTACCGTATGCCCTGCCCATTTGTGACTCGTGTTGTAAGGTGTCAAAGTTTACCACACTTAGTGACATTATTTGGTCATGGTCAGTGACATATGCCTACTTTGGTTGGTCATCGTGCATGGTCTCCACACCGAGCCACAACTTATTGAAGCCCCTTGTGCTTGCTATGTGATACTTGGTATTCCCAAACCATTGTTTCCCCCTCTGACCATTTGTGACTCGTATTATGAGTTATGAGCGTTGACCACACAAAACGGATTTCTTTGGTGAAAGGCAGTACATATGCCTCCTTTGGTCGGTCATTGTGCATGGTAGACACACCATGCTACTACTGACTGAAGGTCGTTGTACTTGGTAGTTGAGAACCGATATTCCCATGGCATTGTGACTCGTGTTATGATTGGTCAACGTTGACCACCCATATTGAAATTCTCTGGACATCATCTCACATGTGCCTAGTCTGGTTTTTTGGCGTGCATATTAGCCACACCATGCCACTACGTACTGAAGTTCTTTGTCCTTTCTAGTCAATACGTAGGCTTCTTAAACCATTGTCTCTCACTCTGACCATTTGTGACTCGTGTTACGAGTTGTCAATGTTGACCACACATAGTGGAATTATTCGGTCTTACTGAATGACGTATGCATCCTTTGGTTGGTCACTGTCCACGCTAGCCATACCGTGCCACTGCTTGTTGAAGGTGTTTGTACCTGCTAGTTGATAACTAGTGTTCCCAAACCATTGCTTTCCCCTCTGACCATTTGTGACTCATGTTATGCGTTTTCTACGTTGACCACACACTGTGAGATTCTTTTGGTCATGGTTTGTGACATATGCATACTTTGGTTGGTCACTGTGCATTGAAGCCATGTCGTGCCACTACATATTGAAGGTATTTGTACTTGCTAGTCGATAACTAGTAATCACAAACCATAACCTTCCACCCTGACCATTTGTGCCCCATGTTATGAGTTGTCAGAGTTTACCACGCTTAGTGATATTATTTGGTCATGGTCAGTGACATATGCCTACTTTGGTTGGTCATCGTGCATGGTCTCCACACCGTGCCACAACTTATTGAATCCCCTTGTGCTTGCTATGTAATACTTGGTATTCCCAAACCATTGTTTCCCCCTATTACCATTTGTGACTCGTATTATGAGTTACCAGCGTTGACCACACAAAGCGGATTTCTTTGGTCAAAGGTAGTACAGATGCCTACTTTGGTCGGTCAATGTGCATGGTAGCCACACCGTGCTACTACTGACTGAAGGTCGTTGTACTTGGTAAATGAGAACCAATATTCACATGGCATTGTTTCCTCTCCTGACCGTTTGTGACTCGTGTTATGATTGGTCAACGTTGACCACCCATATTGAAATTATCTGGACATCATCTCACATGTGACTAGTCTAGTTGTTTGGTGTGCATATCAGCCATACCGTGCCACTACGTATTGAAGTTCTTTGTCCTTTCTAGTCAATACGTAGGCTTCTTAAACCATTGTCTCTCCCTTTGACCATTTGTGACTCGTGTTACGAGTTGTCAATGTTGACCACACATAGTGGAATTATTCAGTCTCACTAAATGACGTATGCATCCTTTGGTTGGTCACTGTCCACGCTAGCCATACCGTGCCACTGCTTGTTGAAGGTCTTTGTACTTGCTAGTTGATAACTAGTGTTCCCAAACCATTGTTTTCCCCTCTGACCATTTGTGACTCATGTTATGCGCTTTATATATTGACCACACACTGTGAGATTCTTTTGGTCATGGGTTGTGACATATGCATACTTTGGTTGGTCACTGTGCATTGAAGCCATGTCGTGCCACTACATATTGAAGGTATTTGTACTTGCTAGCCGATAACTATAAATCACAAACCATTACCTTCCACCCTTGCCATTTGTGCCCCATGTTATGAGTTGTCAGAGTTTTCCACGCTTAGTGACATTATTTGGTCATGGTCAGTGACATATGCCTACTTTGGTTGGTCAACGTGCATGGTCTCCACACCGTGCCACAACTTATTGAATCCCCTTGTGCTTGCTATGTGATACTTGGTATTCCCAAACCATTGTTTCCCCCTCTGACCATTTGTGACTCGTATTATGAGTTACCAGCATTGACCACACAAAGTGGATTTCTTTGGTCAAAGGCAGTACACATGCCTACGTTGGTCGGTCATTGTGCATGGTAGCCACACCGTGCTACTACTGACTGAAGGTCGCTGTACTTGGTAAATGAGAACCGATATTCCCATGGCATTGTTTCCTCTCCTGACCGTTTGTGACTCGTGTTATGATTGGTCGACGTTGACCACCCATATTGAAATTCTCTGGACATCATCTCACATATGCCTAGTCTGGTTGTTTGGTGTGCATATTAGCCACACCGTGCCACTACGTATTTAAGTTCTTTGTCCTTTCTAGTCAATACATAGGCTTCTTCAACCATTGTCTGTCCCTCTGACCATTTGTGACTCGTGTTACAAGTTGTCAATATTGACCACACATAGTGGAATTATTCGGTCGTAGTGAGTGACGTATGCATCCTTTGGTTGGTCACTGTCCACGCTAGCAATACCGTGCCACTACTTGTTGGAAGTCTTTGTACTTGCTAGTTGATAACAAGTGTTCCCAAACCATTGTTTTTCCCCCTGACCATTTGTGACTCGTGTTATGCGTTTTCAACGTTGACCACACACAGTGAAATTCTTTTGGTCATGGTATGTGACATATGCATACTTTGGTTTGTCACAGTGCATTGAAGCCACATTGTGCCACTACATATGGAAGGTATTTGCACTTGCTAGTCGATAGCTAGTATTGACAAACCATTACCTTCCACCCTGACCATTTGTGACCCGTGTTATGAGTTGTCAAAGTTTACCACACTTAGTGACAGTATTTGGTTATGGTCAGTGACATATGCCTACTTTGGTTGGTCATCGTGCATGGCCTCCACACCGTGCCACAACGTATTGAATCCCCTTGTGCTTGCTATTTGACACTTGGTGTTTCCAAGCCATTCTTTCCCCCTCTGACCATTTGTGACTCGTATTATGAGTTGTCAACGTTGACCACATACAGCGGGTTTCTTTGATCAAAGGCAGTACATATGCCTACTTTGGTCGGTCATTGTGCATGGTAGCCACACCGTGCTACTACTGACTGAAGGTCGCTGTACTTGGTAGTTGAGAGCCGATATTTCCATAGCATTGTTTCATCTCCTGACCGCTTGTGACTCGTGTTATGGTTGGTCAACGTTGACCACCCATATTGAAATTCTCTGCACATCATCTGACATATGCCTAGTCTGGTTGTTTGGTGTGTATATTAGCCACACCGTGCCACTGTGTGTTGAAGTTATTTGTCCCTTCTACTCAATTCATAGGCTTCTTAAACCATTGTCTCTCCTTCTAACCATTTGTGACTCGTGTTACGAGTTGTCAATGTTGACCACACATAGTGGACTTATTCGGTCTCAGTCAGTGACGTATGCATCCTTTGGTTGGTCACTGTGCACGTTAGCCATACCGTGCCACTGCTTGTTGAAGGTATGTGTACTTGCTAGTTGATAACTAGTGTTCC
>SZWC01003801.1:27837-42835 GCA_023375785.1 Penium margaritaceum
CTCGTGTTACGAGTTGTCAATGCTGACCACACATAGTGGACTTATTCGGTCTCAGTCAGTGACGTATGCATCCTTTGGTTGGTCACTTTGCACGCTAGCCATACCGTGCCACTGCTTGTTGGAGGTCTTTGTACTTGCTAGTTGATAACTAGTGTTCCCAAGCCATTGTTTTCCCCTCTGACCATTTTGACTCATGTTATGTGTTTTCAACGTTGACCACACACTGTGAAATTCTTTTGGTCATGGTTTGTGACATATGCATACTTTGCTTGGTTACTGTGCATTGAAGCCACATTGTGCCACTACATATCGAAGGCATTTGTACTTGCTAGTCGATAACTAGTAATCACAAACCATTACCTTCCACTCAGACCATTTGTGACCCGTGTTATGAGTTGTCAAAGTTTACCACACTTAGTGACAGTATTTGGTCATGGTCAGTGACATATGCCTACTTTGGCTGGTCATCGTGCATGGCCTCCACACCGTGCCACGAAGTATTGAATTCCCTTGTGCTTGCTATGTGATACTTGGTGTTCCCAAACCATTGTTTCCCCCTCTGACCATTTGTGACTCGTATTATGAGCTGCAAGCGTTGACCACCCACCGCGGATTTCTTTGGTCAAAGGAAGTACATAGGCCTACTTTGGTCAGTCATTGTGCACGGTAGCGACACCGTGCTACTACTGGTCGATGTACTTGGTAGTTGGCATCTAGTATTCACAACCCATTGTTTCTCCCTGTGACAAATCGTGACCCATATTATGGGTTGTCAACGTTGACCACACATAGTAAAATTATTTGGTAATGGTAAGTGGCACATGCCTAATTTGGTTGGTCATTGTGCACGGTAGCCACACCGTTCCACTACTTGTTGAAAGGCTTTTCACTTGCTACTCCATATATACCAAAAGGTTTCTCCCTTTGACACCAGGTCGGTTTTTGTTGATTTGTTACGCGTAGGTGCCTTCACTGGAATACTCCCTCCCACCCCCCCCCCTAGAGGGATGTTCCGTGAACAACCTGGAGGACAGATTTGCGACCGCACTATGACACCCCCCCTACCCCCCCCCCACGGCTTAGGCTTTAAGGTAGAGTTGAGGTATCACAACACGACTGCCCCCCCCCCAGGTCGCGAGCCAATTCTATATTGCGCGTACGAGGATTCCAACCTAGGACCTATTGTTCCAGAATCTAGCTCTATAAGCACTAAGCCAACTCGCACGGTGTTCATATGATGTCCAAATGACATTATACGGATTCCTATGGGTAAAGGGCATAAAATAAGGGGGTGTAATATTAGAGGGTAGTTTTCAAAATGATGAATGATAACAAATTTAGTTTATTCATAAAAATTTGACGTTGACGGAATTTCAAATTTTGCAAATTTGAGCTTGAATAACCTCTCAACCATTGTTCCGATGGACCAGCCGTAAGAAGGAAAGTTGACAACACACAGTGAAACTCTTTTATGATATTCAGTGACACAATAATGCTTTGGTTGGTCATTATGCATGGTAGCCATACCGTGCCACCACGTATCGAAGGTCTTTGTACTTGCTAGTCGATACCAAGTATTCCCAAACCATTGTTTCTCCCTCTGCCCATCTTTTTCTTGTATTATGAGTTGTGACTGTTGACCACACACACAAAACCTCTTTGGTCATGAGCAGTGATGTATGCCTACTTGGGTAGGTCACTGTGCACGGTAGCCCCACCGTGCCAATACATACGAAAGATATTTGTACTTGCTAGAAGATACATAGCGTTTTGAAACCATTGTTTCCCCCTCTGACCATTTGTGACTCGTGTTATGCGTTTTCAATGTTGACCACATGAAGTGAAATGTGTTGGTCATGGTTAGTGACAGATGCATACTTTGGTTGGTCACTGTGCATTGAAGCCACATTGTGCCACTACATGTTGAGGGTATTTGTACTTGCTAGTCGATAACTAGTATTCACAAACCATTACCGTCCACCCTGCCCATTTGTGACTCGTGTTATAAGGTGTCAAAGTTTACCACACTTAGTGANGTTTCCCCCTCTGACCATTTGTGACTCGTATTATGAGTTGTCAACGTTGACCACACACAGCGGATTTCTTTGGTCAAAGGCAGTACATATGCCTACTTTGGTCGGTCATTGTGCATGGTAGCCACACTGTGCTACTATTGACTAAAGGTCGTTGTACTTGGTAGTTGAGAACCAATATTCGCATAGCGTTGTTTCCTCTCCTGACCGTTTGTGACTCGTGTTATGGTTGGTCAACGTTGACCACCCATATTGAAATTCTCTGGTCATGATCAGTGACATATGCCTAGTTTGGTTGTTTGGTGTGCATATTAGCCATACCGTGCCACTACGTATTGAAGTTCTTTGTCTTTTCTAGTCGATACATAGTGGACCACACATAGTGGACTTCTTTGGTCGTATTCAGTAACGTATGCATCCTTTGGTTGGTCATTGTGCACGCTAGCCATACCGTGCCACTACTTGTTGAAGGTCTTTGTACATGCTAGTTGATAACTAGAGTTCCCAACCCATTGTTTTCCCATCCGACCATTTGTGACTCGTGTTATGCGTTTTCAATGTTTACCATATGAAGTGAAATTTGTTGGTCATGGTTCGTGACATATGCATACTTTGGTTGGTCACTGTGCATTGAAGCCACATTGTGCCACTACATATTGAAGGTATTTGTACTTGCTAGTCGATAACTAGTAATCACAAACCATTGCCTTCCACCCTGACCATCTGTGACCCATGTTGTGAGTTGTCAAAGCTTACCACGCTTAGTGACATTATTTGGTCATGGTCTGTGACATATGCCCACTTTGGTTGGTCATCGTGCATGGTCTCCACACCGTGCCACAACTTATTGAAGCCCCTTTTGCTTGCTATGTGATACTTGGTATTCCCGAACCATTGTTTCCCCCGCTGACCATTTGTGACTCGTATTATGAGTTACCAGCGTTGACCACACAAAGCGGATTTCTTTGGTCAAAGGCAGTACATATGCCTACTTTCGTCGGTCATTGTGCATGGTAGCCACACCGTGCTACTACTGACTGAAGGTCGTTGTACTTGGTAGTTGAGAACCGATATTCCCATGGCATTGTTTCCTCTCCTGACTGTTTGTGACTCGTGTTATGATTGGTCAACGATGACCATCCATATTGGAACTCTCTGGACATCATCTCACATATGCCTAGTCTGGTTGTTTGGTGTGCATATTAGCCACTCCGTGCCACTACGTATTGAAGTTCTTTGTCTCTCCCTCTGACCATTTGTGACTCGTGTTACGAGTTTTTAATGTTGACCATACATAGTGGAATTATTCGGTTGTAGTGAGTGACGTATGCATCATTTGGTTGGTCACTGTCCACGGTAGCCATACCGTGCCACTGCTTTTTGAAGGTCTTTGTACTTGCTAGTTGATAACTAGTGTTCCCAAACCATTGTTTTCCCCTCTGACCATTCGTGACTCATGTTATGCGTTTTCAACGTTGACCACACACAGTGAAATTCTTTTGGTCGTGGTTTGTGACATATGCATACTTTGGTTTGTCACTGTGCATTGAAGCCACGTTGTGCCACTACATATGGAAGGTATTTGTACTTGTTAGTCGATAGCTAGTATTGACAAACCATTACCTTCCACCCTGACCATTTGTGACCCGTGTTATGAGTTGTCAAAGTTTACCACACTTAGTGACAGTATTTGGTCATGGTAAGTGAAATATGCCTACTTTGGTTGGTCATCGTGCATGGCCTCCACACCGTGCCACAACGTATTGAAGCCCTTGTGCTTTCTATTTGATACTTGGTGTTCCCAAACAATTCTTTCCCCCTCTGACCATTTGTGACTCGTATTATGAGTTGTCAACGTCGACCACACACAGCGGAATTCTTTGGTCAAAGGCATTACATATGCCTACTTTGGTCGGTCATTGTGCATGGTAGCCACACCGTGCTACTACTGACTGAAGGTCGTTGTACTTGGTAGTTGATAACCGACATTTCCATAACATTGTTTCATCTCCTGACCGTTTGTGACTCGTGTTATGGTTGGTCAACATTGACTACCCATATTGAATTTATCTGTTCATCATCTGACATATGCCTAGTCTGGTTGTTTGGTGTGCATATTAGCCACACTGTTCCACTGCGTGTTGAAGTTATCTGTCCTTTCTAGTCAATACATAGGCTTCTTAAACCATTGTCTCTCCCTCTGACCATACGTGACTCGTGTTACGAGTTGTCAACGTTGACCCCACATAGTGGTTTTTTCAGTCTCAGTCAGTGACGTATGCATCCTTTGGTTGGTCACTGTACACGCTAGCCATACCGTGCCACTGCTTGTTGAAGGTATGTGTACTTGCTAGTTGATAACTAGTGTTCCCAAACCATTGTTTCCCCCTCTGAGCATTTGTGACTCATGTTATGCGTTTCCAACATTGACCACACACTATGAAATTCTGCTGGTCATGGCTTGTGACATATGCATACTTTGGTTGGTCACTGTGCATTGAAGCCACATTGTGCCACTACATATTGAAGGTATTTTCCCTTGCTAGTCGATAACCAGTAATCACAAACCATTACCTTCCACCCTGACCATTTCTGACCCGTGTTATGAGTTGTCGAAGTTTACCACACTCAGTGACATTATTTGGTCATGGTCAGTGACATGTGCCTACTTTGGTTGGTCATCATGCATGGTCTCCACACCTCACCACAACTCATTGAGGCCCCTTGTGCTTGCTATGTGATACTTGGTATTTCCAAACCATGGTTTCCCCCTCTTACCATTTGTGACTCATATTATGAGTTGCCAGCGTTGACCACACAAAGCGGATTTCAGGCAGTACATATTCCTACTTTGGTCAGTCATTGTGCATGGTAGCCATACCGTGCTACTACTGACTGAAGATCGTTGTACCTGGTAGTTGAGAACTGATATTCCCATGGCGTTGTTTCCTCTCCTGACTGTTTGTGACTCGTGTTATGGTTGGTCAACGTTGACCACCCATATTGAAACTCGTTGGACATCATCTCACATATGCCTAGTCTGGTTGTTTGGTGTGCATATTAGCCACATCGGTCCACTACGTATTGAAGTTTTTTATCCTTTATAGTCAATACATAGGCTTCTTAAACCATTGTCTCTCCCTCTGACCATTTGTGAATCATTTTATGAGTTGTCAATGTTGACCACACGTAGTGGAATTATTCGGTCGTAGTCAGTGACGTATGCATCAGTTGGGTGGTCACTGTGCACGCTTGCCATACCGTGCCACTGCTTGTTGAAGGTCTTTGTACTTGCTAGTTGATAACTAGTGTTCCCAAACCATTGTTTTCCCGTCAGACCATTTGTGACTCATGTTATGTGTTTTCAACGTTGACCACACACTGTGAACTTTTTTTGGTCATGGTTTATGACATATGTATACTTTTGTTTTTCATTGTGCATAGAAGCCACATTGTGCCACTTCATATGGAAGGCATTTGTACTTGCTAGTCAATAACTAGTATTGACAAACCATTACCTTCCACCCTGACCATTTGTGACCCGTGTTATGAGTTGTCAAAGTTTACCACACTTAGTGACAGTATTTGGTCATGGTAAGTGACATATGCCTACTTTGGTTCGTCATCGTGCATGGCCTCCACACCGTGCCACAACGTATTGAAGCCCCTTGTGCTTGCTATTTGATACTTGGTGTTCCCAAACCATTCTTTCCCCTTGTGACCATTTGTGACTCGTATTATGAGTTGTCAACGATTACCACACACAGCGGAATTCTTTGGTCAAAGGCAGTACATATGCCTACTTTGGTCGGTCATTGTGCATGGTAGCCACAACGTGCTACTACTGACTGAAGGTCGTTGTACTTGGTAGTTGAGAAATGATGTTTCCATAGCATTATTTCATCTCCTGACAGTTTGTGACTCGTGTTATGGTTGGTCAACGTTGACCACCCATATAGAAATTCTCTGGACATCATCTGACATATGCCTAGTCTGGTTATTTGGTGTGCATATTGGCCACACCGTGCCACTGCGTGTTGAAGTTATTTGTCCTTTCTTGTCAATACATAGGTTTCTTAAACCATTGTCTCTCCCTCTGACGATTTGTGACCCGTGTTACGAGTTGTCAATGTTGACCACACATAGTGGATTTATTCAGTCTCCGTCCGTGACGTATGCATCCTTTGGTTGGTCACTGTGCATGCTAGCCATACCGTGCCACTGCTTGTTGAAGGTATGTGTACTTGCTAGTTGATAACTAGTGTTCCCAAACCATTGTTTTCCCCTCAGACCATTTGTGACTCATGTTATGCGTTTTCAACGTTGACCACACACTGTGAAATTCTTTTGGTCATGGTTTGTGACATATGCATACTTTGGTTGATCACTATGCATTGAAGCCACATTGTGCTACTACATATTGAAGGTATTTGTAATTCCAAGTCGATAACCAATAATCACAAACCATTACCTTCCAGCTTGACCATTTGTGACCCGTGTTATGAGATGTCAGAGTTTACCACACTCAGTGACAATATTTGGTCATGAACAGTGACATGTGCCTACTTTGGTTGGTCATCGTGCATGGTCTGCACACCGTGCCACAACTTATTGAAGCGCCTTGTGCTTGCTATGTGATACTTGGTATTCCCAAACCATTGTTTCCCCCTCTTACCATTGTGACTCGTATTATGAGTTGCAAGCGTTGACCACACAAAGCGGATTTCTTTGGTCAAAGGCAGTACATATGCCTACTTTGGTCGGTCATTGTCCATGGTAGCCACACCATGCTACTACTGACTGAAGGTCGTTGTACTTGGTAGTTGAGAACCGATATTCCCATGGCATTGTTTCCTCTCCTGACCGTTTGTGACTCGTGTTATGGTTGGTCAACGTTGACCACCCATATTGAAATTCTCTGGACATCATCTCACATATGCCTAGTCTGGTTGTTTGGTGTTCATATTAGCCACACTGTGCCACTACGTATTGAAGTTATTTTTCCTTTCTAGTCAATACATAGGCTTCTTAAACCATTGTCTNGGTAGCCACACCGTGCTACTACTGACTGAAGGTCGTTGTACTTGGTAGTTGAGAACCGATATTCCCATGGCATTGTTTCCTCTCCTGACCGTTTGTGACTCGTGTTATGGTTGGTCAACGTTGACCACCCATATTGAAATTCTCTGGACATCATCTCACATATGCCTAGTCTGGTTGTTTGGTGTTCATATTAGCCACACTGTGCCACTACGTATTGAAGTTATTTTTCCTTTCTAGTCAATACATAGGCTTCTTAAACCACTGTATCTCCCTCTGACCATTTGTGACTTGTCTTACGAGTTGTCAATGTTGACCACACATAGTGGAATTATTCGGTCGTAGTAAGTGACGTATGCATCATTTGGGTGGTCACTGTGCATGCTAGCCATACCGTGCCACAGCTTGTTGAAGGTCTTTGTACTTGCTAGCAGATACCTAGTGTTCCCAAACCATTGCTTTCCCCTCTGACAATTTGTGACTCATGTCATGCGTTTTCAACGTTGACCACACACTGTGAAATTCTTTTGGTCATGGTTTATGACATATGCATACTTTGGTTTGTCACTGTGCATTGAAGCCACATTGTGCCACTATATATGGAAGGTATTTGTACTTGCTAGTCGATAACTAGTATTGACAAACCACAACCTTCCACCCTGACCATTTGTGACCCGTGTTATGAGTTGTCAAAGTTTACCACACTTAGTGACAGTATTTGGTCATGGTCAGTGACATATGCCTACTTTGGTTGGTCATCGTGCATGGCCTCCACACCGTGCCTCAACGTATTGAAACCCCTTGTGCTTGCTATGTGATACTTGGTGTTCCCAAACCATTGTTTCCCCCTCTGACCATTTGTGACTCGTATTATGAGCTGCCAGCGTTGACCACACACAGCGGATTTCTTTGGTCAAAGGCAGTACATATGCTTACTTTGGTCGGTCATTGTGCATGGTAGCCACACCGTGCTACTACTGAATGAAGGTTGTTGTACTTGGTAGTTGGCATCTAGTATTCCCAACCCATTGTTTCCCCCTCTGACAAGTCGTGACCCATATTATGGGTTGTCAACGTTGACCACACATAGAAAAATTGTGTGGTCATGGTAAGTGATACATGCCTAATCTGGTTGGTCATTGTGCATGGTAGCCACACCGTTCCACTACTTGCTGAAAGGCTTTGCACTTGATAGTCCATAAATAGCAAAAATTTTCTCCCTTTGACACCAGGTCGGTTTTTGTTGATTTGTTACGCATAGGTGCCTTCACTGGAATACTCCCTCCCACCCCCCATATATGGATGTTCCATGGACGACCTGGAGGACAGATTTGCGACCGCATTATGACACCCCCCCTACCCCCCCACGGCTTAGGCTCGAAGGTATAGTTGAGGTATCACAACAGGGCCGCCCCCCCCAGGTCACAAGCCTGTTCTACATTGCGCATACGAGGATTCAAACCTAGGACCTATCGCTCCAGAATCTAGCTCTATAAGAACTAAGCCAACACGCACGGTGTTCATATGATGTCCAAATGACATTATAGGGGTTCCTATGGGTAAAAGGCATAAAATAAGGGGGTGTAATATTAGAGGGTAGTTTTCAATTTTATGAATGATAACAAAGTTAGTTTATTCATACAAATTTGACGTAGACAGAATTTCAAATTTTGCACATTTGAGCTTGAATGACCTCCCAACCATTGCTCCGATTGACCAGCCGTAAGAAGGAAAGTTGTCAACACACAGTGAAACTCTTTTTATGATATTCAGTGACACAAGAATGCTTTGGTTGGTCATTGTGCATGGTAGCCACACCGTGCCACCACTTATCGAAGGTCCTTGTACTTGCTAGTCAATACCAAGTATTCCCAAACCATTGTTTCTCCCTCTGCCCATTTTTTACTTGTATCATGAGTTGTGAATGTTGACCACACACACGCAACCTCTTTGGTCATGAGCAGTGATGTATGCCTACTTGGGTAGGTCATTGTGCACGGTAGCCCCACCGTGCCCATACATACGAAATATATTTGTACTTGCTAGAAGATACATAGCGTTTTGAAACCATTGTTTCCCCCCCCTGACCATTTGTGACTCTAGTTATGTGTTTTCAACGTTGACCACATGAAGTGAAATGTGTTGGTCATGGTCAGTGACAGATGCATACTTTGGTTGGACACTGTGCATTGAAGCCACATTGTGCCACTACATATTCAATGTATTTGTACTTGCTAATCGATAACTAGTATTCGCAAACCATTACCGTCTGCCCTGCCCATTTGTGACTCGTGTTATAAGGTGTCAAAGTTTACCACACTTAGTGACATTATTTGGTCATGGTTAGTGACATATGCCTACTTTGGTTGGTCATTGTGCATGGTCTCCACACCGTGCCACAGCGTATTGAAGCCCTTCGTGCTTGCTATTTGATACTTGGTGTTCCCAAACCATTGTTTCCCCTCTGACCATTTGTGACTCGTATTATGAGTTGTCAACGCTGACCACACATTGCGGATTTCTTTGGACAAAGGCAGTACATATGCCTACTTTGGTCGGTGATTGTGCATGGTAGCCACACTATGCTACTACTGACTGAAGGTCGTTGTACTTGGTAGTTAAGAACCAATATTCGCATAGCATTGTTTCCTCTCCTGACCGTTTGTGACTTGTGTTATGGTTTGTCAATGTTGACCACCCATATTGAAATTCTCTGGACATCATCTCACATATGCCTAGTTTGGTTGTTTGGTGTGCATATTAGCCACACTATGCCACTACGTATTGATGTTTTTTGTCATTTCTAGTTGATACATAGTCTTCCCAAACCATTGTCTCTCCCTCTCACCATTTGTGACTCGTGTTATGACTTGTCAATGTTGACCACACATAGTGGACTTATTCGGTCGTATTCAGTGACGTATGCATCCGTTGGTTGGTCATTCTTCACGCTAGCCATACCGTGCCACTACTTGGTGAAGGTCTTTGGACTTGCTAGTTGATAGCTAGTGTTCCCAATCCATTGTTTTCCCCTCTGACCATTTGTGACTCGTGTTATGCGTTTTCAACGTTTACCACATGAAGTGAAATTTGTTGGTCATGGTTCGTGACATATGCATACTTTGGTTGTTCACTGTGCATTGAAGCCACATTGTGCCACTACATATTGAAGGTATTTGTACTTGCTAGTCGATAACGAGTATTCACAAACCATTGTCTTCCACCCTGACCATTTGTGACTCGTGTTATGAGTTGTCAAAGTTTACCACACATAGTGACATTCTTTGGTCATGGTCAGTGACATATGCCTACTTTGGTCGGTCGTCGTGCATGGTCTCCACACCGTGCCACAACTTATTGAAGCCCCTTGTGCTTGCTATGTGATACTTGGTATTCCCAAACCATTGTTTCCCCCTATGACCATTTGTGACTCGTATTATGAGTTACCAGCGTTGACCACACAAAGCAGATTTCTTTGGTCAAAGGCAGTACATATGCCTACTTTGGTCGGTCATTGTGCATGGTAGCCACACCGTGCTACTTCTGACTGAAGGTCGTTGTACTTGGTAGTTGAGAATCGATATTCCCACGGCATTGTTTCATCTCCTGACCGTTTGTGACTCGTGTTACGATTGGTCAACGTTGACCACCCATATTGAAATTCTGTGGACATCATCTCATATATGCCTAGTCTGGTTGTTTGGTGCACATATTAGCCACACCGTGCCACTACATATTGAAGTTCTTTGTCCTTTATAGTCAATACACAGGCTTCCTAAACCATTCTCTCTCCCTCTGACCATTTGTGACTCGTGTTACGAGTTGTCAATGTTGACCACACATAGTGGAAATATTCGGTCGTAGTGATTGACGTATGCATCCTTTGGTTGGTCACTGTCCACGCTAGCCATTCTTTGCCACTGCTTGTTGAAAGTCTTTGTACTTGCTAGTTGATAACTAGTGTTCCTAAAACATTGTTTTCCCCTCTGACCATTTGTGACTCATGTAATGCGTTTTCAACGTTGACCACTCACACTGAAGTTATTTTGGTCATGGGTTGTGACATATGGATACTTTGGTTTGTCAATGTGCATTGAAGCCACATTGTGCCACTACATATGGAAGGTATTTGTACTTGCTAGTCGATAACTAGTATTGACAAACCATTACCTTCCACCCTGACCATTTGTGACCCGTGTTGTGAGTTGTCAAAGTTTACCACACTTAGTGACAGTATTTGGTCATGGTCAGTGACATATGCCTACTTTGGTTGGTCATCGTGCATGGCCTCCACA
Source organism: Penium margaritaceum (assembly GCA_023375785.1). Lineage (NCBI taxonomy): Eukaryota > Viridiplantae > Streptophyta > Zygnematophyceae > Desmidiales > Peniaceae > Penium > Penium margaritaceum. Next base: position 39,206 of record SZWC01003801.1, read on the forward strand.
CCGTGCNCACATATGCCTAGTTTGGTTGTTTGGTGTGCATATTAGCCATACCGTGCCACTACGTATTGAAGTTCTTTGTCCTTTCTAGTCGATACATAGTCTTCCCAAACCATTGTCTCTCCCTCCGACCATTTGTGACTCGTGTTATGAGTTGTCAATGTTGACCACACATAGTGGACTTATTCGGTCGTATTCAGTGACGTATGCATCCTTTGGTTAGTCATTCTTCACGCTAGCCATACCGTGCCACTACTTGTTGAAGGTCTTTGGACTTGCTAGTTGATACCTACTGTTCCCAACCCATTGTTTTACCCTCTGACCGTTTGTGACTCGTGTTATGCGTTTTCAACGTTTACCACATGAAGTGAAATTTGTTGGTCATGGTTCGTGACATATGCATACTTTGGTTGGTCACTGTGTATTGAAGCCACATTGTGCCACTACATATTGAAGGTATTTGTACTTGCTAGTTGATGACTAGTATTCACAAACCATTATCTTCCACCCTGACCATTTGTGACTCGTGTTATGAGTTGTCAAAGTTTACCACACTTAGTGACAGTATTTGGTCATGGTCAGTGACATATGCCTACTTTGGTTCGTCATCGTGCATGGCCTCCACACTGTGCGACAACTGATGAAGCCCCTTGTGCTTGCTATTTGATACTTGGTGTTCCCAAACCATTGTTTCCCCCTCTGACCATTTGTGACTCGTATTATGAGTTACCAGCGTTGACCACACAAAGCAGATTTCTTTGGTCAAAGGCAGTACATATGCCTACTTTGGTCGGTCATTGTGCATGGTAGCCACACTGTGCTACTACTGACTGAAGGTCGTTGTACTTGGTAGTTGAAAACCAATATTCGCATAGCATTGTTTCCTCTCCTGACCGTTTGTGACTCGTGTTATGCGTTTTCAACGTTTACCACATGAAGTGAAATTTGTTGGTCATGGTTCGTGACATATGCATACTTTGGTTGGTCACTGTGTATTGAAGCCACATTGTGCCACTACATATGGAAGGTATTTGTACTTGCTAGTCGATAACTAGTATTGACAAACCATTACCTTCCACCCTGACCATTTGTGACCCGTGTTGTGAGTTGTCAAAGTTTACCACACTTAGTGACAGTATTTGGTCATGGTCAGTGACATATGCCTACTTTGGTTGGTCATCGTGCATGGCCTCCACACTGTGCGACAACTGATGAAGCCCCTTGTGCTTGCTATTTGATACTTGGTGTTCCCAAACCATTGTTTCCCCCTCTGACCATTTGTGACTCGTATTATGAGTTGTGAACGTTGACCACACACATCGGATTTCTTTGGACAAAGGCAGTACATATGCCTACTTTGGTCGGTCATTGTGCATGGTAGCCACACTGTGCTACTACTGACTGAAGGTCGTTGTACTTGGTAGTTGAGAACCAATATTNATTGAAGCCACATTGTGCCACTACATATTGAAGGTATTTGTACTTGCTAGTTGATGACTAGTATTCACAAACCATTATCTTCCACCCTGACCATTTGTGACTCGTGTTATGAGTTGTCAAAGTTTACCACACTTAGTGACACTATTTAGTCATGGTCAGTGACATATGCCTACTTTGGTTGGTCATCGTGCATGGTCTCCACAACGTGCCACAAGTTATTGAATCCCATTTTGCTTGCTATGTGATACTTGGTATTCCCAAACCATGGTTCCCCCCTCTTACCATTAGTGACTCGTATTATGAGTTACCAGCGCTGACCACACAACGCGGATTTACTTGGTCAAAGGCAGTACATATGCCTACTTTGGTCGGTCATTGTGCATGGTAGCCACGCCGTGCTACTACATACTGAAGGTCGTTGTACTTGGTAGTTGAGAACAGATATTCCCATGGCATTGTTTCCTCTCCTGACCATTTGTGACTCGTGTTATGGTTGGTCAACGTTGACCACCCATATTGAAATTCTCTGGACATCATCTCACATATGCCTAGTCTGGTTGTTTCGTGTGCATAGTAGCCACACCGTGCCAATACGTATTGAAGTTATTTGTCCTTTCTAGTCAATACATAGGCTTCTTAAACCATTGTCTCTCCCTCTGACCATTTGTGACTCGTCTTAGGAGTTGTCAATGTTGACCACACATAGTGGAATTATTCGGTCGTATTCAGTGACATATGCATCATTTGGCTGGTCACTGTGCACGCTACCCATACCGTGCTATTGCTTGTTGAAGGTCTTTGTACTTGCTAGTTGATAACTAGTGTTCCCAACCCATTGTTTTCCCGTCTGACCATTTGTGACTCATGCTATGCGTTTTCAACGTTGACCACACACTGTGAAATTCTTTTGGTCATAGTTTATGACATATGCATACCTTGGTTTGTCAATGTGCATTGAAGCCACATTGTGCCACTACATATGGAAGGTATTTGTACTTGCTAGTCGATAACTAGTATTGACAAACCATTACCTTCCACCCTGACCATTTGTGACCCATGTTATGAGTTGTAGAAGTTTACCACACTTAGTGACAGTATTTGGTCGTGGTTAGTGACATATGCCTACTTTGGTTGGTCATCGTGCATGGCCTCCACTCCGTGCGACAATGCATTGAAGCCCCTTGTGCTTGCTATTTGATACTTGGTGTTCCCAGCCCATTCTTTCCCCCTCTGACCATTTGTGACTTGTATTATGAGTTGTCAACGATGACCACACACAGTTGAATTCTTTGGTCAAAGGCAGTACATATGCCTACTTTTGTCGGTCATTGTGCATGGTAGCCACATCGTGCTACTACTGACTGAAGGTCGTTGAACTTGGTAGTTGAGAACTGATATTTCCATAGCATTATTTCATCTCCTGGCCGTTTATGACTCGTGTTATGGTTGGTCAACGTTTACCACCCATATGGAAATTCTCTGGACATCATCTGACATATTCCTAGTCTGGTTGTTTGGTGTGCATATTAGCCACACCGTGCCACTGCGTGTTGAAGTTATTTGTCCTTTCCTAGTCAATACATAGGCTTCTTAAACCACTGTCTCTCCCTCTGACCACTAGTGACTCGTGTTACGAGTTGTCAATGTTGACCACACATAGTGGACTTATTCGGTCTCAGTCAGTGACGTATGCCTCCTTTGGTTGGTTACTGTGCACGCTAGCCATGCGGTGCCACTGCTTGTTGAAGGTCTTTGTACTTGCTAGTTGATAACTAGTGTTCCCAAACCATTGTTTTCCCCTCTGACCATTTGGGACTCATATTATGCGTTTTCAACATTTACCACACTCTGTGAAATTCTTTTGGTCATGGTTTGTGACATATGCATACTTTGGTTGGTCACTATGCATTGAAGCCACGTTGTGCCACTTCATATCGAAAGTATTTGTACTTTCTATCCGATAAATAGTAATCACAAACCATTACCTTCCACCCTCACCATGCGTGACCCGTGTTATGCGTTGTCAAAGTTTACCACACTTAGTGACAGTACTTGGTCATGATCAGTGACCTATGCCTACTTTGGTTGGTCATCGTGCATGGCCTCCACACCGTGCCACAACGTATTGAAGCCCCTTGTGCTTGCTATGTAATACTTGGTGTTCCTAAACCATTGTTTCCCCCTCTGACCATT
>SZWC01003801.1:47059-62908 GCA_023375785.1 Penium margaritaceum
CCCCCCCCCCCCCCCCCCCAGTTCGCGAGCCTATTCTATATTGCGCGTACAATGATTCAAATATAGGACCTATTGCTCCATAATATAGCTCTATAAGAACTAAGCCAACTCGCACGGTGTTCATATGATGTCCAAATGACATTATAAGGGTTCATATGGGTAAAGGGCATAAAATAAGGGGGTTTAATATTATATGGTAGTTTTCAAAATTATGAATCACAACAAAGTTAGTTTATTCATAAAGAATTCACATAGACAGAATTTCAATTTTTGAAAATTTGAGATTGGATAACCTCTCAACCATTACTCCGATTGACCAGCCGTATAAAGGAAAGTTGACAACACACATTGAAACTCTTTTTATGATATTCAGTGACACAATAATGCTTAGGTTGGTCATTGTGCATGGTAGCTTCACCGTGCCAGCACTTATCGAAGGTCTTTGTACTTGCTAGTCGATACCAAGTATTCCCAAACCATTGTTTCTCCCTCTGCCCATTTTTTACTTGTATTATGAGTTGTGACTGTTGACCACACACACAAAACCTCTTTGGTCATGAGCAGTGATGTATGCCTACTTGGGTAGGTCATTATGCACGGTAGCCCCACCGTGCCAATACATAAAATAGATATTTGTACTTGCTAGAAGATACGTAGCGTTTTGAAACCACTGTTTCCCCCCTTCTGACCATTTGTGACTCGTGTTATGCGTTTTCAACGTTGACCACATGAAGTGAAATGTGTCGGTCATGGTTATTGACATATGCATACTTTGGTTGGTCACTATGCATTGAAGCCACATTGTGCCACTACATTTTCAAGGTATTTGTACTTGCTAGTCGATAACTAGTGTTCAAAAACCATTACCGTCCACCCAGCCCATTTGTGACTCGTGTTATAATGTGTCAAAGTTTACCACACTTAGTGACATTATTTGGTCATGGTCAGTGATGTATGCCTACGTTAATTGGTCATCGTGCATGGTCTCCACACCGTGCAACAACGTATTGATGCCCCTTGTGCTTGCTATTTGATACTTGGTGTTCCCAAACCATTGTTTCCCCCTCTGATCATTTGTGACTCGTATTCTGAGTTGTCAACGTTGACCACACACAGCGGATTTCTTTGGTCAAATGCAGTACATATGTCTACTTTGGTTGGTCATTGTGCATGGTAGCCACACTGTGCTACTACTGACTGAAGCTCGTTGTACTTGGTAGTTGAGAACCAATATTCGCATAGCATTGTTTCCTCTCCTGACCGTTTGTGACTCGTGTTATGGTTAGTCAATGTTGACCACCCATATTGAAATTCTCTGGTCATGGTCAGTGGCATATGCCTAGTTTGGTTGTTTGGTGTGCATATTAGCCACACCGTGCCACTACGTATTGAAGTTCTTTGTCCTTTCTAGTCGATGCATAGGCTTCTCAAACCATTGTCTCTCCCTCAGACCATTTGGGACTCGTGTTATGAGATGTCAATGTTGACCACACATAGTGGACTTCTTCGGTCGTATTCAGTGACGTATGCATACTTTGGTTGGTCATTGTGCACGCTAGCCATACCGTGCCACTACTTGTTGAAGGTCTTTGTACTTGCTAGCTGATAACTAGTGTTCCCAACCCATTGTTTTCCCCTCTGACCATTTGTGACTCGTGATATGCGTTTTCAACGTTTACCACATGAAGTGAAAATTGCTGGTCATGGTTCGTGACTTATGCCTATTTTGGTTGGTCACTGTGCAATGAAGCCACATAGTGCCACTACATATTGAAGGCATCTGTACTTGCTAGTCGATAACTAGTAATCACAAACCATTACCTTCCACCCTGACCATTTGTGACCCGTGTTGTGAGTTGTCAAAGTTTACCACACTTAGTGACACAGTTTGGTCATGGTCAGTGTCGTATGCCTACTTTGGTTGGTCATCGTGCATGGCCTCCACACCGCGCCACAACGTATTGAAGCCCCTTCTGTTTGCTATTTGATATGTGGTGTTCCCAAACCATTCTTTCCCCCTCTGACCATTTGTGCCTCGTATTATGAGTTGTCAACGTTGACCACACACAGCAAATTTCTTTGGTCAAACGCAGTACATATTCCTACTTTGGTCAGTCATTGTGCATGGTAGCCATGCTGTGCTACTACTGACTGAAGGTCATTGTACTTGGTAGTTGAGAACCGATATTTCCATAGCATGTTTTCATCTCCTGACCGTCTGTGACTCGTGTTATGGTTGGTCAACGTTGACCACCCATATTGAAATTCTCTGGACATCATCTGACATATGCCTAGTCTGGTTGTTTGGTGTGCATATTAGCCACACAGTGCCACTGCGTGTTGAAGTTATTTGTCCTTTCTAGTCAATACATAGGCTTCTTAAACCATTGTCTCTCCCTCTGACCATCTGTGACTCGTGTTAGGAGGTGTCAATGTTGACCACACATAGTGGACTTATTCGGTCTCAGTCAGTGACGTATGCATCCTTTGGTTGGTCACTGTGCACGCTAGCCATACAGTGCCACTGCTTGTTGGAGGTATGTGTACTTGCTAGTTGATAACTAGTGTTCCCAAACCATTGTTTTCCCCTCTGACCATTTGTGACTCACGTTATGCGTTTTCAACATTGACCATACACAGTGAAATTCTTTTGGTCATGGTTTGTGACATATGCATACTTTGGTTGGTCATTGTGCGTTGAAGCCACATTGTGCCACTATATATTGAAATTATTTGTACTTGCTAGTCGATAACCTGTAATCACAAACCATTACCTTCCACCCTGACCATTTGTGAGCCGTGTTATGAGTTGTCAAAGTTTACCACACTCAGTGACATTATTTGGTCATGGTCAGTTACATGTGCCTACTTTGGTTGGTCATTGTGCATGGTCTCCACACCGTGCCACAACTTATTGAAACCCCGTGTGCTTGCTATGTGATACACGGTATTCCCAAACCATTGTTTCCCCCTCTTACCATTTGTGACTCGTATTATGAGTTACCAGCGTTGACCACACTAAGCGGATTTCTTCGGTCAAAGGCAGTGCATATGCCTTCTTTGGTCGGTCATTGTGCATGGTAGCCACACCGTGCTACTACTGACTGAAGGTTGTTGTACTTGGTAGTTGAGAACCGATATTCCCATGGAATTGTTTCCTCTCCAGCCCGTTTGTGACTCCTGTTATGGTTGGTCAACGTTGACCACCCATATTGAAATTATCTGGACATCATCTCACATATGCCTAGTCTGGTTGTTTTCTGTGCATACTAGCCACACCGTGCCACTACGCATTGATGTTTTTTGTCATTTCTAGTCAATACAAAGGCTTCTTAAACCATTGTCTCTCCCTATGACCATTTGTGACTCGTCCTACGAGTTGTCAATATTGACCACACATAGTGGAATTATTCGGTCGTAGTCAGTGACGTATGCATCATTTGGGTGGTCACTGTGCACGCTAGCCATACTGTCCCTCTGCTTGTTGAAGGTCTTTGTACTTGCTAGTTGATAACTAGTGTTCCCAAACCATCGTTTTCCCGTCTGACCATTTGTGACTCATGTTACGCGTTTTCAACGTTGACCACACACTGTGAAATTCTTTTGGTCATGATTTATGACATATGCATACTTTGGTTTGTCACTGTGCATTGAAGCCACATTGTGCCACTACATATGGAAGGTATTTGTACTTGCTAGTCGATAACTAGTATTCACAACCCATTGTCTTCCACCCTGACCATTTGTGACCCGTGTTATGAGTTGTCAAAGTTAACCACACTTAGTGACAGTATTTGGTCATGGTCAGTGACATATGCCTACTTTGGTTGGTCATCGTGCATGGCCTCCACACCGTGCCACAACGTATTGAAGCCCCTTGTGCTTGCTATTTGATACTTGTTTTTCCCAAACCATTCTTTCCCCCTCTGACCATCTGTGACTCGTATTATGAGTTGTCAACGATGACCACACACAGCGGAATTCTTTGGTCAAAGGCAGTAAATATGCCTACTTTGGTCGGTCATTGTGCATGGTAGCCACATCGTGCTACTACAGACTGAGGGTGGTTGTACTTGGTAGTTGAAAACTGATATTTCCATAGCATTATTTCATCTCCTGACCGTTTGTGACTCGTGTTATGGTTGGTCAACGTTGACCACCCATATTGAAATTCTCTGGACATCATCTGACACATGCATAGTTTGGTTGTTTGGTGTGCATATTAGCCACACCGTGCCACTGCGTGTTGAAGTTATTTGTCATTTCTAGTCAATACATAGGCTTCTTAAATCATTGTATCTCCCTCTGACCATTTGTGACTCATGTTACAAGTTGTCAATGTTGACCACACATAGTGGACTTATTCTGTCTCAGTCAGTGACGTATGCATCCTTTGGTTGGTCACTCTACACGCTAGCCATACCGTGCCACAACTTGTTGAAGGTCTTTGTACTTGCTAGTTTATAACTAGTGTTCCCACACCATTGTTTTCCCCTCTGACCATTTGTGACTCATGTTATGCGTTTTCAACGTTGACCACACACTGTGAAATTCTTTTGGTTATGGTTTTTGACATATGCATACTTTGGTTGGTCACTGTGCATTGAAGCCAAATTGTGCCACTAAAAATTGAATACATTTGTAATTTTTAGTCGATAACTAGTAACCACAAACCATTACATTCCACTCTGACCATTTGTGACCCATGTTATGAGTCGTCAAAGTTTACCACACTTAGTGACAGTACTTGGTCATGGTCAATGACATATGCCTACTTAGGTTGGTCATCGTGCATGGCCTCCACACCGTGCCACAATGTATTGAAGCCCCTTGTGCTTGCTATGTGATACTTGGTGTTCCCAAACCATTGTTTCCCCCTCTGACCATTTGTGACTCGTATTATGAGCTGCCAGCGTTGACCACACAGCGGATTTCTGTGGTCAAAGGCAGTACATATGCCTAGTTTGGTCGGTCATTGTGCATGGTAGCCTCACCGTGCTAATACTGACTGAAGGTCGTTGTACTTGGTAGTTGACATCTTGTATTCCCAACCCATTGTTTACCCCTCTGACAAATCGTGACCCATATTATGGGTTGTTAACGTTGACCACACATAGTAAAATTATTTGGTCATGGTAAGTGGCACATGCCTAATCTGGTTGGTCATTGTGCATGGTAGCCACACCGTTCCACTAGGTGTTAAAAGGCTTTGCTCTTTCTAGTCCATAAATAGCAAAATGTTTGCCCCTTTGACACCAGGTCGGTTTTTTTTGATTTGTTACGCGTAGGTGCCTTCACTGGAATACTCCCTCCCACCCCCCCCCTAGAGGGATGTTTCGTGGACAACATGGAGGACAGATTTGCGACCGCATTATGACACCCCCCTACCCCCCCACGGCTTTGGCTCGAAGGTAGAGTTGAGGTATCACAACACGCCCCCCCCCAGGTCGCAAGCCTATTCCATATTGCGCGTACGAGGATTAAAACCTAGGACCTATCGCTTTAGAATCTAGCCCTATAAGCACTAAGCCAACTCGCATGGTGTTCATATGATGTCCAAATGACATTACAAGGGTTCCTATGGGTAAAGGGCATAAAATAAGGGGGTGTAATATTAGAGGGTAGTTTTCAAAATCATTAATGATAACAAAGTTAGTTTATTCATTAAAAATTTGACGTAGACGGAATTTCAAATTTTGCAAATTTGAGCTTGAATAACCTCTCAACCATTGCTCTGATTGACCAGCCGTAAGAAGGAAAGTTGACAACACACAGTGAAACTCTTTTTATGATAGTCAGTGACACAAGAATGCTTTGATTGGTCATCGTGCATGGTAGCCACACCGTGCCACAACTTATCGAAGGTCTTTGTTCTTGCTAGTCGATACCAAGTATTCCCAAACCATTATTTCTCCCTCCGCCCATTTTTTACTTGTATTATGAGTTGTGAATGTTGACCACACACACGATACTTCTTTGCTCATGAGCAGTGATGTATGCCTACTTGGGTAGGTCATTGTGCACGGTTGCCACAGCGTGCCAATACATACGAAAGATATTTGTACTAGCTAGAAGATACATAGCGTTTTGAAACCACTGTTTCCCCCTCTGTACATTGGTGACTCGTGTTATGTGTTTTCAACGTTGACCACAGGAAGTGAGATGTGTTGGTCATGGTTAAAGGAAGTACATATGCATACTTTGGTTTGTCACTGTGCATTGCAGCCACATTATGCCACTACATATCGAAGGTATTTGTACTTGCTATTCGATAACTAGTACTCGCAAACCATTACCGTCCACCCTGCCCATTTGTGACTCATGTTATGAGGTGTAAAAGTTTACCACACATAGTGACATTATTTGGTCATGGTCAGTGACATATGCCTACTTTGGTTGGTCATCTTGCATGGTCTCCACACTGTGCCAAAGCGTATTGAAGCCACTTGTGCTTGCTATTTGATACTTGGTGTTCCCAAACCATTGTTTCCCCCTCTGACCATTGTGACTCGTATTATGAGTTGTCAACAATGACCACACACAGTGGATACATTCTGTCAAAGGCAGTACATATGCCTACTTTGGTCGGTCATTGTGCATGGTAGCCACACTGTGCTACTACTGACTGAAGATCGTTGTACTTGGTAGTTGAGAACCAATATTCGTTAGCATTGTTTCCTCTCCTGACCGTTTGTGACTCGTGTTATGGTTGGTCAACGTTGACCACCCATATTGAAATTCTCTAGACATCATCTCACATATGCCTAGTTTGGTTGTTTGGTGTGCATATTAGCCACACCGTGCCACTACGCATTGAAGTTCTTTGTCCTTTCTAGTCAATACATAGTCTTCCAGAACCATTGTATCTCCCTCTGACCATTTGTGACTCGTGTTATGAGTTGTCAATGTTGACCACACATAGTGGACTTCTTCGGTCGTACTCAGTGACGTATGCATCCTTTGCTTGGTCATTCTTCACGCTAGCCATACCGTGCCACTACTTGTTGAATGTATTTGGACTTGCTAGTTGATAACTAGTGTTCCCAACCCATTGTTTTCCCATCTGACCATTTGTGAATCATGTTATGCCTTTTCAACGTTTACCACATGAAGTGAAATTTGTTGGTCATGGTTCGTGACATATGCATACGTTGGTTGGTCACTGTGCATTAAAGCCACATTGTCCCACTACATATTGAAGGTATTTGTACTTGCTAGTCGATAACTAGTTTTCACAAACCATTGTCTTCCACCCTGACCATTTGTGACTCGTGTTATGAGTTGTCAAAGTTTACCACACTTAGTGACAGTATTTGGTCATGGTCAGTGACATATGCCTACTTTGGTTGGTCATCATGCATGGCCTCCACACCGTGCCACAACGTATTGAAGCCCATTGTTCTTGCTATGTGATAATTGGTGTTCCCAAACCATTGTTTCCCCTTCTTACCATCTGTGTCTCGTATTATGAGTTGCCAGCGTTGACCACACAAAGCGGATTTCTTTGGTCAAAGGCAGTACATATGCCTACTTTGGTCGGTCATTGTGCATGGTAGCCACACTGTGCTACTACAGACTAAAGGTCGTTGTACTTGGTAGTTGAGAACCGATATTTCCATAGCATTGTTTCATCTCCTGACCGTTTGTGACTCGTGTTATGGTAGGTCAACGTTGACCACCCATATTGAAATTCTCTGGACATCATCTCACATATGCCTAGTCTGGTTGTTTGGTGTGCATATTAGCCACACCGTGCCACTACATATCAAAGTTATTTGTCCTTTCTAGTCAATACATAGGCTTCTTAAACCTTTGTCTCTCCCTTTGACCATCTGTGACTCGTCTTACGAGTTGTCAATGTTGACTACACATAGTGGAATTATTCGGTCGTAGTCAGTGACGTATGCATCATTTGGTTGGTCACTGTGCACGCTAGCCATACCGTGCCACTGCTTGTTGAAGGTCTTTGTACTTGCTAGCTGATAACAACTGCTCCCAAACCATTGTTTTCCCGTCTGACAATTTGTGACTCATGTTATGCATTTTCAACATTGACCACACACTGTGAAAGTCTTTTCGTCATGGTTTATGACATATGCATACTTTGGTTTGTCACCGTGCATTGAAGCCACATTGTGCCACTACATATGGAAGGCATTTGTACTTGCTAGTCGATAACTAGTATTGACAAACCATCACCTTCCACCCTGACCATTTGTGACCCGTGTTATGAGTTGTCAAAGATTACCACACTTAGTGACAGTAGTTGGTCATGGTCAGTGACATATGCCTACTTTGGCTGGTCATCGTGCATGGCCTCCATACCGTGCCACGACGTATTGAAGCCCCTCGTGCTTGCTATTTGATACTTGGTGTTCCCAGACCATTCTTTCCCCATCTGGCCATTTGTGACTCGTATTATGAGTTGTCAACGATGACCACACACAGCGGAATTCTTTGGTTAAAGGCAGTACATATGCCTACTTTGGTCGGGCATTGTGCATGGTAGCCACATCGTGCTACTACTGTCTGAAGGTCGTTGTACTCGGTAGTCGATAATCGATTTTTCCATAGCATTATTTCATCTCCTGACCGTTTGTGACTCGTGTTATGGTTGGTCAACGTTGACCACCCATATTGAAATCCTCTGGACATCATGTGACATATGCCGAGTCTGGTTGTTTGGTGTGCACATTAGCCACACCGTGCCACTGCGTGTTGAAGTTATTTGTCCTTTCTAGTCAATACATAGTTTTCTTAAACCATTGTCTCTCCCTCTGACCATTTGTGACTCCTGTTACGAGTTGTGAATGTTCACCACACATAGTGGACTTATTCGGTCTCAGTCAGTGACGTATGCATCCTTTGGTTGGTCACTGTGCGCGCTAGCCATACCGTGCCACTGTTTGTTGAAGGTATTTGTAATTGCTAGTTGAGAACTAGTGTTCCCAAACCATTGTTTTCCCCTCTGACCATTTGTGACTCATGTTTTGCGTCTTCAACGTTGACCACACACTGAAATTCTTGTGGGCATGGTTTGTGACATATGCATACTTTGGTTGGTCACTGTGCATTGAAGCCACATTGTGCCACTACATATTGAAGGCATTTGTACTTGCTAGTCGATAACTAGTAATCACAAACCATTAAATTCCACCCTGACCATTTGTGACCCGTGTTATGAGTTGTCAAAGTTTACTACACTTAGTGACTGTATTTGGTCATGGTCAGTTACATATGCCTACTTTGGTTGGTCATCGTGCATGGCCTCCACACCGTGCCACAACGTATTGAAGCCCCCTGTGCTTGCTATGTGATAATTGGTGTTCCCAAACCATTGTTTCCCCCTCTTACCATTTGTGTCTCGTATTATGAGTTGCCAGCGTTGACCACACAAAGCGGATTTCTTTGGTCAAAGGCAGTACATATGCCTACTTTGGTCGGTCATTGTGCATGGTAGCCACACCGTGCTACTACAGACTAAAGGTCGTTGTACTTGGTAGTTGAGAACCGATATTTCAATAGCATTGTTTCATCTCCTGACCGTTTGTGACTCGTGTTTTGGTTGGTCAACGTTGACCACCCATATTTAAATTCTCTGGACATCATCTCACATATGCCTAGTCTAGTTGTTTGGTGTGCATATTAGCCACACCGTGCTACTACGTATCGAAGTTATTTGTCCTTTCTAGTCAATACATAGGCTTCTTAAACCATTGTCTCTCCCTCTCACCATTTGTGACTCGTCTTACGAGTTGTCAATGTTGACCACACATAATGGAATTATTTGGTCGTAGTCAGTGACGTATGCATAATTTGGTTGGTCTCTGTGCATGCTAGCCATACCGTGCCACTGCTTGTTGAAGGTCTTTGTACTTGCTAGTTGATAACTAGTGTTCCCAAACCATTGTTTTCGCGTCTGACCATTTGTGACTCATGTTATGCGTTTTCAACATTGACCACACACAGTGAAAGTCTTTTCGTCATGGTTTATGACATATGCATACTTTGATTTGTCACCGTGCATTGAAGCCACATTGTGACACTACATATGGAAGGTATTTGTACTTGCTAGTCGATAACTAGTATTGAAAACCATCACCTTCCCCCCTGACCATCTGTGACCCGTGTTATGAGTTGTCAAAGTTTACCACACTTAGTGACAGTAGTTGGTCATGGTCAGTGACATATGCCTACTTTGGTTGGTCATCGTGCATGGCCTCCACATCGTGCCACGACGTATTGAAGCCCCTTTAGCTTGCTATTTGATACTTGGTGTTCCCAGACCATTCTTTCCCCCTCTGACCATTTGTGACTCGTATTATGAGTTGTCAACGATGACCACACACAGCGGAATTCTTTGGTCAGAGGCAGTACTTATGCCTACTTTATTCGGTCATTGTTTATGGTAGCCACATCGTGCTACTACCGACTGAAGGTTGTTGTATTCGGTAGTTGAGAACCGACTTTTCCATAGCATTATTTCATCTCCTGACCGTTTGTGACTCGTGTTATGGTTGGTCATCGTTGACCACCCATATTGAAATTCTCTGGACATCTTCTGACACATGCCTAGTCTGATTGTTTGGTGTGCATATTATCCACACCGTGCCACTGCGTGTTGAAGTTATTTGTCCTTTCTAGTCAATACACAGGCTTCTTAAACCATTGTCTCTCCCTCTGACCATTTGTGACTCGTGTTACGAGTTGTCAATGTTGACCACACATAGTGGACTTATTCGGTCTCAATCAGTGACGTATGCATCATTTGGTTGGTCACTGTGCACGCTAGCCATACCGTGCCACTGCTTGTTGAAGGTCTTTATACTTGCTAGTTGATAACTAGCGTTCCCAAACCATTGTTTTCCCCTCTGACCATGTGTGACTCATGTTATGTGTTTTCAACGTTGACCATACACAGTGAAATTCTTTTGGTCATGGTTTGTGACATATGCATACTTTGGTTGGTCACTGTGCATTGAAGCCACATTGTGCCACTACATATTGGAGGCATTTGTACTTGCTACTCAATAACTAGCAATCACAAACCATTACCTTCCACCCTGACCATTTATGACCCGTGTTATGAGTTGTCAAAGTTTACAACACCTAGTGACAGTATTTGGTCATGGTCAGTGACATATGCCTACTTTGAATGCTCATCGTGCATGGCCTCCACACCGTGCCACAACGTATTGAAGCCCCTTGTAATTGCTATGTGATACTTGGTGTTCCCAAACCATTGTTTCCCCCTCTGACCATTTGTGACTCGTATTATAGTCTGCCAGTGTTGACCACACACAGCGGATTTCTTTGGTCAAAGGCAGTACACATGCCTACTTTGGTCGGTCATTGTGCATGGTAGCCACACCGTGGTACTACTGACTGAAGGTCGTTGTACTTGGTAGTTGGCATCTAGTATTCCCAACCCATTGTTTCCCCCTCTGACAAATCGTGACCCATATTATGGGTTGTCAACGTTGACCACACATAGTAAAATTATTTGGTCATGGTAAGTGGCACATGCCTAATCTCGTTGGTCATTGTGCACGGTAGCCACACCTTTCCACTACTTGTTGAAAGGTTTTGCACTTGTTAGTCCATAAATAGCAAAAGGTTTCTCCCTTTGACACCAGGTCGGTTTTTGTTGATTTGTTACGCGTAGACGCCTTCACTGGAATACTCCCTCCCATCCTCCCCCCCTAGAGGGATGTTCCGTGGACGACCTGGAGGAAAGATTTGCGACCGCATTATGAGACCCCCCTACCCCCCCATGACTTAGGCTCGAAGGTAGAGTTGAGGTATCACAACACGCCCCCCCCCCTCCCAGGTCGCGAGCCTATTCTTTATTGCGCGCACAAGGATTCAAACCTAGGACATATCGCTCCAGAATCTAGCTCTATAAGCACTAAGCCAACTCGCACGGTGTACATATGATGTCCAAATGACATTATAAGGGTTCCTATGGGTAAAGGGCATAAAATATGGGGGTGTAATATTAGAGGGTAGTTTTTAAAATTACGAATGATAAAAATGTTAGTTTTTTCATAGAAATTTGATGTAGACGGAATTTCAAATTTTGCAAATTTGAGCTTGAATAACCTCTCAACCATTGCTCCGAATGACCAGCCGTAAGAATGAAAGCTGACAACACACAGTGAAACTCTTTTTATGATATCTAGTGACACAAGAATGCTTTGGTTGGTCATTGTGCATGGTAGCCACACCGTGCCACCACTTATCGAAGGTCTCTGTTCTTGCTAGTCGATACCAAGTATTCCCAAACCATAGTCTCTCCCTCTGCCCATTTTTTACTTGTATTATGAGTTGTGACTGTTGACCACACACACGAAACCTCTTTGGTCATGAGCAGTGATGTATGCCTACTTGGGTAGGTCATTGTGCACGGTAGCCCCACCGCGCCAATACATACGAAAGATATTTGTACTTGCTAGAAGATACATAGCGTTTTGAAACCATTGTTTCCCCCTCTGACCATTTGTGACTCGTGTTATGCATTTTCAATGTTTAGCACATGAAGTGAAATGTGTTGGTCATGGTTAGTGACATATGCATACTTTCGTTGGTCACTATGCATTGAAGCCACATTGTGCCACTACATATTGATGGCATTTGTACTTGCTAGTCGATAACTAGTATTCACAAACCATTACCGTCCACCCTGCCAATTTGTGACTCGTGTTATAAGGTGTCAAAGTTTACCACACTTAGTGACATTATTTGGTCATGGTCAGTGACATATGCCTACATTGGTTGGTCATCGTGCATGGTCTCCACACCGTGCCACAGCGTATTGAAGCCCCTTGTGCTTGCTATTTGATACTTGGTGTTCCCAAACCATTGTTTCCCCCTCTGACTATTTTTGACTCGTATTATGAGTTGTCAACGTTGACCACACACCGCGGATTTCTTTGGTCAAAGGCAGTACATATGCCTACTTTGGTCGGTGGTTGTGCATGGTAGCCACACTGTGCTAATACTGACTGAAGGTTGTTGTACTTGGTAGTTGAGAACCAATATTCGCATAGCACTGTTTCCTCTCCTGACAGTTTGTGACTCGTGTTATGATTGGTCAAAATTGACCACCCATATTGAAATTCTCTGGTCATGATGAGTGACACATGCCTAGTTTGGTTGTTTCGTGTGCATATTAGCCACACGGTGCCACTACGTATTCAACTTATTTGTGCTTTCTAGTCGATACATAGGCTTCCCAAACCATTGTCTCTCCCTCTGACCATTTGTGACTCGTGTTATGAGTTGTCAATGTTGACCACACATAGTGGACTTATTCGGTCTCAGTCAGTGACGTATGCATCCTTTAGATGGTCACTGTGCACGCTAGCCATACCCTGTCACTGCTTGTTGAGGGTCTTTGTACTTGCTAGTTGATAACTAGTGTTCCCAGACCATTATTTTCCCCTCTGACCATTTGTGACTCATGTTATGCGTTTTCAACGTTGACCACACACTTTGAAATTCTTTTGGTCATGGTTTGTGACATGTGCATACTTTGGTTGGTCACTGTGCATTGAACACACATTGTGCCACTACATATTGAAGGTATTTGTACTTGCTAGTCTATAACCAGTAATCACATACCATTACCTTCCACCCTGACCATTTGTGACCCATGTTATGAGTTGTCAAAGTTTATCACGCTTAGTGACATTATTTTGTCATGGCCAGTGACATATGTCTACTTTGGTTGGTCATCTTGCATGGTCTCCACACTGTGCCACAACTTATTGAAGCCCCTTGGGCTTGCTATTTGATACTTGGTGTTCCCAAACCATTATTTCCCCCTCTGACCGTTTGTGACTCGCATTATGAGTTGTCAACGAGGACCACACACTGCGGAATTCTTTGGTCAAAGGCAGTACATATGCCTACTTTGGTCGGTCATTGTGCATGGTAGCCACATCGTGCTACTACTGACTGAAGGTCGTTGTACTTGGTAGTTGAGAACTTATATTTCCATAGCATTATTTCGTCTCCTGACCGTATGTGACTCGTTTCATGGTTGGTCAACGTTGACCACCCATATTGCAATTCTCTGGACATCATCTGACATATGCCTAGTCTGGTTGTTTGGTGTGCATATTGTCAATGTGCCGGATAGCAACGGTATAGACAACGGATCCCGACATGGGAGGCCGCCAACTGCTCTTGGTATTTCAACCAAGATAACATATCACCCTCGAACGAGGGATCCACACTTTAGGTTTGTTTGGTTTGCAACCTCACGAAGTCCGCATGTTGGTCTTTAGTATCTACCTTTGGTTGGACACTCTGTGAGGAGTCTCAAAGGCAAGAACTGTAAATGGATGCATGCAAGGTACAGGCTTTTATACTTGCAGAGCTTTGCTAAAGCTTCTGCTTGTAGTGGCTCCACCGGAGCCAACCTCAACCTACAATCCTACTTGGCGCGTGCTTAGACCGCCAAGTGTCATCCTTAAGCCAGGCTTTTAGTAAGCTTCATAGAAGCTTCCTGTCCAAGTTTTGGCCACAACAAAATGTGGCCGTCGCGGGGTTTGAACCTGCGATCTCTCGTTTGAGACTTTGGTTCCTATTCAACCATGCCAAAAAGGTATGGTTCATATGATGAGCCACAGGGGACATACCCATTATGGGCAGTGCATTCCTGGCCCATGTCAGAACACACTAAGGGGACACACTCTACAGAGCAGTGCATGCCTTGTCTGTACTTGTAGGTAGCCAGCTAGGCAGTGGACAACGGGCATACTATTTCAACAAATCTCTCACTTGCACCTCTGTCCATCTGGCGCTTACTGGGCTCCATCAATGTCTTGGGGCTCACCCTTCCTATGCCGCACTCCTCATGCCGAATCAACGAATGCCTACATAGTGCAAGTCGCTCTCCAGCGGCTTGGTCATGCAGTCAGTAAGCATGCTCTTTGTTTCGCAGTGCTGCAAGTCCACCACGTTCTTCATGACCAGGTCACGTGAGTAGTGGTAACGTATGTCGATGTGCTTTGTTCGCGGGGAGATTATCTCGTCTTCAGCCATTGAGATGGCACTCATGTTGTCCACGTGTACGACCGTGGCATCTTTATGTGGTACTGTCATTTCGCCAAGGAGGCTGCGCAGCCACTGAGTCTCTTTGCACAACTCAGACAGAGCAACATACTCTGCCTCAGCCGTGGACACAAAAACACAATCCTGCTTCCTGCTGGCCCATGAGATGGCAGCGCCATTCAAGATGCACACGTATCCAGAGGTGGATTTCCTATCGTCGAGGTTTCCTCCCCAGTCAGCATCGGTGTAGCACTTCATGCAAAGGGGTTCCGTTCCTTCTTGGCCTCCAAGGATGAGGCCCATGTGACGTGTCTTGTGCAGGTAGCGCAAGATGCGCTTGACTGTCTGCCAATGTTGTGGTCCAGGGTTGGCCACGAATCTGCTCACTTGTCCCACAGCATAGCAGATGTCGGGACGAGTCCCTACCATGGCGTACATGATGCTATCCATAGCGGACTGGTAGGGGATGTCTTGCATCTCCCTTTTTTCTGCTTCGTTGCTTGGCGACATGGAGGCCTTCAACTTCGTATCGGTCATCATTGGGGTGCTGACAGGTTTGCAGTATTCCATGTGGTAGCGCTTCAGTACCTCACCGATGTATTTGGTTTGGTTGAGTTCGATGGTGCCGGCTACTCGGTTGCGGTGGATGGCGATCCCCAGGTAGTACTCGAGAGGACCCATGTCCTTCATCTTGAACCTTTTGCTGAGGTCAGACTTCAGCTCATCCAGCAGCTCGACCGAAGACGAGCAGATGATCAGATCATCCACGTACAGCGCAACCAGCATTAG